>CAUYLG010023386.1:0-15622 GCA_963573385.1 Cacajao melanocephalus | reverse complement strand
AGGAGTTAATGATCATAAATATATATGCACCCAATATAGGAGCACCCAGATACATAAGACAAGTTCTAAATGACTTATAAAGAGACTTGGACTCCCGCACAATAATGGCGGGAGATCTTGACACCACATTGTTAATATTCGGTGGATCAACGAGATAGAAAATTAATAGGGAATTTAGACCTGGAGTAAGTAAACTTAGTGAATATCTATAGAGTTCTTCATCCCAGGTCTCCAGAACATATATTTTTCTCAGTATCGTATTGCGTCTATTCTGAAAGTGACTATACAATTGGAAGTAAATCACTCTTCAGCATTTGTATAGCATTTCATGGACTTAAATGAAATATTGGTTGGCTGTTTGTTATTTTCTTCCCTTATTCCCTCTTGTCTCTGTTGTTAAGTACAATTATCAGTATATAAGAGGTTTTTAATACCTATTCCTAGATTGTATTCCAGCCTGGGCAATAGAGCAAGAATTCTGTTCTCTCTCTCCGTTTTTTCTTTCTTCTTCTTTCTTTCATTAAAAAAAAAAAGATATTTATAAATGATTCTGTAGGATTGCTAAAAATATCCCTAGTGAGAAGAGTTCTTGATGAGGTTAGTCTTCCTCTGAACATTCATGATCTTTCTTATTTTATGACTTGGTGCTTTCCATCAGACACGCCATTGTCCTGCCCATATCCCTTATACATTAAGGGCCTCTTACGCAAGTATCTGTGATTCTGTCTAAAGGCTTTTTCTGGCTGCAGGAGCAAACTTGGTCAGGAACAGGCTAGAAGTATTAGAGAGTTAATGTCTTCGGGAGCAAAAGAGTTAGTGATGGATGTACCAGCTCTCACTCCTCAGGAGGACCAACCCAGAGGAGGGCACTTCACAGTGTTCCAGGGATCTCTAGAGAGATGGAGCCCCAGTGGACCACAGCAATGATGTGTTAATATTCTGCACTGATTTCTTTGGATCATATCTAAATAAACTACTCACATTAAAACCCTTAAGAGTCTGCATGTTGGGGAACCCCAGCCTAAGACAGTTTGACTCCCACAACCTGGGCCTTGCTTCCTAAATATCTGGGTCTGAGGGATATGTTGGAGGCTTGAGATGGAAAAGCCTTTGAGAATTGATCTCTTCTGATACCCAGAGTTTTGCAGCTTGGATGTACCCTTGGTAACTATGCCAGGAACATGCATCTCTCCCCTTTTCTCCTCACAGATGCCGCTGAAAGTACTTTCAAAGCCCAGGATTATTACTGCTTGTCTTCCTTGGTCCTGCCCAAATCTTCATTTCAAAAATCTCTTCATCTCTGTTTTAGTGCCTTTTCTATTTTTAACCTCCATTTCTTTTTTTTCCCCTCAGCTATCCACAGAAGGAATGATCTGCAATGTACACATGCCAGGACAGAAACTCTACAGTTGCTGATAAAATGGAAACCTATATTATGCCCAATAAAACGTCATAGTTAGGGAGTTTGAGATGGAGTATTGAAAAGGAAGTAGAACTATAGCTGGGGTAATCAGGAAAGGCCTCACAGGGAAGGGTGGGACCCCTAATCTAGTCCCATCTCCCATTTCACAGGTAAGGAGACTGAGCTCCATAAGGTTAAGCTACTCGTCCAGGGTCCCACAGCTCACAAGTGCTGAGCTGCCTCCTTCACCCCTCAGCTCCTTCTGTGTTCCACCCTGGGCTGCCCACTCACCTTTTGTCCAGGGGCAGCCTTGCCTCGGCGTTTGCCTTTTGTTGGCCTTGAACTTTACCATGATGACTAGGCCTGGAAAAGAGTGAGAACAAATAGCATATTCTCCTAAGCACTCTCCACAATATCAGCTGTCCTAAGAAGATTTTGAATATGGGTTGAAAATATTGTTTTTGTGTTAAATCTTGGAAAAAAATTCTAGTTGCATGGAATTTTTTTCTCCAGAATTAATCATAAGTAGCATATTCTTTAGCCTTGTTCTTTGGCAAAGAAGAAAACAAAATAGCCATTGTAGGGCTCCTTTGTTTGGACTAGGAGACCCGTGACGTTGCTCACCCCTCCCACTGAGCAGCCTGCAGATATTGGTCTCTCTGGAGAGCACTGAGTACCAGGATGGCAGGACTCGCTGAGTAAGCCCTTCCCTAAACTAAACTTGATTCCAAGGAGACAATTCCTCTAACTGTTCTTGAGCTTTCTTGTCTCATATACTCTCAATAAGTTCTTCCAATTTCTGTTTTTAAACTGACAAGAAAAAGAACAGCACATTCCTTTTATATTTGTGCAAATGAAGGGGAGGCAAGTTGCTGGGGAAACTCTAGCAAATGTCTTTTGATATGTAATTTGAATGATTTCCTACTAAAGTCCTGAAATATGAATTAAAATCATGCATTCGCTTTTGTCTCACATTTCAAGATCATAATCTTAGTGCTTTCTATAGACTGTGAGATCAATATTCTAAGAATGAGTCTGTCTTTATTAACCTCCGGTAATAGTGACTCAGGCATAATTGGGATCCATTAAAATACAACCTTCTCTTCCCACATCATCCTTTGTTTTAAAGTGGGACATCATTAGCTCACTTAGTGTTCACTATGGAACAATGCTATTCACCACAAAGTCATTTAATTAGAAAGCTAATTTCCCGTCATGTAAAATTTCAGGCAATTCAACGTCAGCTGAGCGATACACTGACAGTAATATTATGCACACTGTACTGCTCTCATTTTCTGCATCGATTCATGTTTGACTTGAATCTAATCACGCACGTCCCACTTACTACAGAAAACACCACTTTTTGGCAAGGATTTTGAGCCCCTGGAGTGTGTTCCGCTGTCAGGTGTGGATGTATGATATCCACAAAGGCCTCCTAAAACTAGCCTCAGAACTTGCCTTATACCTAGTATGTGTAGTCCCTAACTAAAAAATGAGTACAACCTCTATTCCATTTCTCTCTCCCTAAGATCACCCCACCACCAGGGTCCCTACTTCTCCTGTAAGGGAATCATTGTAGAAAAAAATTAGAGGCTCGAGAAAATCAGAAGTTCCTAAGCGAGAAAGGAAAGAAATAGGAAGCAGGAAGAGCTCTGGGTAGCTGTTTTTAGAAGCAAACATCCAGCTAGGAATGGGCCTTCTTTTTGGTAAGCATTCCCTTGAAATCAAACAAAAAGCAAAGAAAACAAAAACAAGGAAGAAAAAGTCTCCAGGAGAGCAATGTGATCATCTGTCATTCTCATCTTAATATGGTTTTTATTCAGCCAGATCGCTTTCCTTCTTACAAACCAGCTGTACCAAGAAGATAGAATTTTGTTTGCTGGGGAAAGAAAAGTAGATAATTGTAGAACATGGCATACTTCTAGAAGTGGGGTGGGGGGTGTGTGCGTGTGTGTATGTCTACAATCAGGTCACAGGACCTCCTAGGAAAGGTGGTATAGAAATGAGGTAGAAAAATGCCCAAAGCAAACATCACTAATTTTAACATGTGGCCCAAGTAAGAAAGCATTCACATTCTGCCCTCTTGCCCTCTCTTCCTCCTCATCTCCTTCTCTTTCCATTTTAGTTTTGAGTTTATAGCCCTTGCAACCAGGAATAAAAATTTAAACTTCTTATATTATTAGTATGAGAGTTCATCAATATTATTCATTAAATTGGCCTTTCAAGGAATATACTAGAAACCTAAGTGCAATAGTGATTAATAATCATATCACTAATGATTAACAATAATTATAACAATTTTTGTTATTATTCTTCTTTTCCCCCCTCCTCTTCCTCCTCATCAAAGTAATTTTGGGAAACTGTGTGCCAAGTTCCAAACTGTTGTACACTGCAACTCCCACGCTTAACAATGAAAGAATTCAAGGGTAGCAGGCAAATGAGCAAGGCTTTTGGGTATAGGTATGCAGATTGGGCTCTGTACCTCAGGTTGGACCCTGTATCTCAGGTTCAGACTACAGTCCTAGCCTGTGTCCTATTCTCCAGAATGAACATCTTGACTCATGGCTGCATCTGCAAGGAAGATAGGACATCCATTCTCACTTGTACACAGGCTCTGGGCTGCCTGGGGCCCTGAGCTGTACACAGGCCTGCTGCTGATCCCAAAGGCAGATGACCAGAGTTAGGACAGCATGTACAAAGAAGAGCCTAAGCCTTTTTGGAGAAGTGCCAATATCATCAGTTGGGAGTCTTAAAGTCAAGTTGGGGAATAAGCGTTCTGGGGAATGCTGAGAAGGAGAGGAACAATCAAGTGTGTAGGTTTAGGACTTCAGTCAAGGGGCTGCTTTTTTTGTTACTCTCAGGCAGTTTTCACTGCTTACCTTCAATAACATCAGTTGAGAGTCTTAAAGTCAAGTTGGAGAATAAGTGTTCTGGGGAATGCTGAGAAGGAGAGGTACAATCAAGTGTGTAGGTTTAGGACTTCGGTCAAGGGGCTGCTTTTTTTGTTACTCTCAGGCAGTTTTCACTGCTTACCTTCACCTCTGGTGTCTTCAAGGCACTCCATGGCTTATGCCATTACTACTTAAGATTTTTAGAAAACCTGTCTGGTCCTATGCCGCATCGTACACTTATTGAAGGAACCCTAGAATTTCCTCTTTACCACTACATATCTCTTTAAGTCTCTTATCTTTAGTGACTAAAGTAAAATTTGGTTCTTTAATAAGTAATCATACCTGTTTCTTGATTTGACCTGAGAACATCTTTAAGCAAAGCTTGTTAGAAAGTGAGTTAAAGTGTGGCTCATTAGTCTGGAGCCTGTGAAGGATGTTACAGTTGCTGCAGATAGACAAGCAGGCTTTGTTTGCATTGAACTACAGCAATGTCTCATGCTCTTCCTTGTTCTCTATTTAGCACTTCATTTTCATCTAATCTCTAACAAAGCATGGTCTGTGGCAGGCAGCCTGCGGTAAGCATAGTGAATCAGCCTATCCTTCTGGAAGGTGACAGCAGTGAGGAATGTCTAAATATTTATTTCAAATATAATCTATCCTGTAGGCCTCCAAATTCAAAGACTTTTCCATTTAAAATACCCATGGCCCTATTATTCCTATGGTTTTTGCAATAAGGGGCCATGCAAATGAACTCAAGTATGAAAATTACTGCCAAGCTGGCATAAACCATATAACTGGTCCTTTAAGGGATAGTGTAGAGAAGGAAGGGCACACTATTTAGAGCAGGATTGCCACAGATGGTTATGTATATTGGTGGGGGTCCCTTGTGGTATGGATGGCTGCATACGAGGATAGAGTGGTTAGATGCATCAGGTTATCTACAGTAACAAACAGCCCCAGTCTCAGTGGTTCAACACAACAAAAAGTTCATCATTTGCTCATGCGAGATGTGCAGCATGGGTAGGCAGGGAGATCCAGGCCGAGCTATTCCATATCAATATATGCTTCTATAATCAGCTAAGCAGGGAGAAGAAAGTATGATGAATCATGAAGGGGCTCGTAAAGCCTGTGCCTACCAGCGACGCCTGTCCCTTCTACTTCCATTTCATTGGTCAAAGCAAGTCATATGCCCACATCTAATTACAAAGGAGGCAGAGGTGTGCAATCTTACAACATGTCCAGAAAGAGAAAAGAATGAGAATCTTTGGAACAATCCTAATGACTACCACTGGGGGATCCATTTGGAAGGACTCCAGGGCTACCTTTGTGTTCTAGTAGCAGCTCTCAACTGAGATCGGAAAAATGGCTTCCACATTTGTAAGTCTGGTAATCAGCCTCACAAGTCAGGTACCTTATTTCCAAACGTAGGTGTTGTGAATAGTTTTCTAGAGGGAAAAGCAGTAAGTCCTAACTCCTCTAAGCAGGTTCACTATATTCCTTTCATGTCTAAAATAAGGTATTCCCTAAAACACAGAAACCATTATTGAGAAACAGCATAAATAGCATAAGATTGATTCTCAGAGGCTCCAGAAATAAAACATGCTTCTATGTAGTGGACACTAATGATTGTCTGAAAAGCCTACCCTTTCTGCATGCTGTCGTTCTCTTCCGCGTTTGAGCCATATGTTAAAAGTGATGGGATCCTGGCAGCCATTCTGTTCAACATGATCCTGCCTCTGAGATAGAGCAGATTGGTCAGAGTAGACATCTGACCAACGCTGGGCAAGAGTCTCTTTCCTAGGAATTCAGAGTTTGAACAAATAGAAACAACCTCAGAAAACAAGTAGTTTGGACTAATTGGTCTGGGTTTTCTGCTGATTGGAAACGTGATACGTGACTGAGATTGTTAGTGCTCGCTGACTTCCCAATGCTCATCTCATTTCCCAGTTCTCCTGGCAGTTAGGTTGAGGCCATGTGACTAATTTCTAGCCAATGGGAAATAGATAGACGTGATTATAAGATAATTCTAGGCCTGGCTGTTGAAAATATTTCTCATCTCTCTTCACTTTCTGCTTCCCTACCACAGTGACCTTGGAGGCCACATGTTCTAAATCACATAGTGATAGGATGGAGAAAGGTTGTTCAGTCCATAGAAAATTGTGACCTGAGTTAGGAAAAACATCTTCATGTTTAAGATTTCTTTTTTTCCTTTGAGACAGAGTCTTACTCTGCCACCTGAGCTTGAGTGCAGTGGCATGATCTCAGCTCGTTGCAACCTCCTCCTCCTGGGTTCAAGCAATTCTCATGTCTCAGCCTCTTGAGGAGCTGAGATTATAGGCATGCATCACCATGCCTGGGTAATTTTTAGACAGGATGTTACCATGTTGGCCAAGCTGGTCTCAAACTCTTGACCTCAAGTGATCTGCCAGCCTCGGCCTCCCAAAGTGCTGGGATTACAGGAGTGAGCTTTCGCTCCCGGCCAGGATTTATTTCTTACTTCAACATAATCTAGACTATCCTGACTAACATAAAGCAAACACAAGAGTGGCTGTGTTTCACTGAGAAGCAAAGAAAAGTTGAGTTACGAAGAGGGATAAAGATGATGTTCATGTACAAGGAGGAGCAGAGTTAAGAAAGAGTCCCTGGGTCCTTCTAATTCCTGGTTCCAACCCCCTCTTGAGGGAAAACTGCATTTCTTTCCTTGGCTTCTATGACTCTCTTGCATCCCTGTAAGTATCTTTTTTATTAAGCCTGTACCAAAGAGTTTCCGTCCTTTGCAGACAAAAGAAGTTACAACTAACATTCCTCTTACCTCAGTGCTTCAGTTTATGTTTTACTCATAACACGAAGACAACTATATTAATAGGCATGGTTCTGGTTTAGATTTCTAATTGCTTCATGCCTTTTATTCTGTCTAGGAATGACAAGAACTACAGCAAAATCTTGTCCAGATGTGATTCCACAGTACAGTTAGCCCTGAAGACACAACTCCAGAATTACAGATTTTGTCTATTTATCCAAAATGTAAGTAAAAGTAGACAATCTTTTCAGTTTATTGGTTACAAATGACCAGCTGACAAGTTACTCAACTTCTGCAATTGTGGTGAAATTCTAGAGCTACCAAGAAAGGGTCACTTGTCCAAGAAGAACAGCTAAGGGATTGATTGGCTCTTCAGAACTGGGGCCAACTTCCTTTCTGCAGGCGGGCTAAATGGTGGATACCTTTTAGAGAAGGGAAGCCATCATCTTAGGAAAAAACTTCTCTCTGCTGTGAACAAGCTGAATGCAATCACAGAAACTGCAGACAAAAGAGCTTTTGATGACAGATATTTCTGATGGCTGGTGCCTTCAAAGGCATTCCAGGAAAGGTGAAGGAATAATTATAATTAACAATAACTCATATTTCTTCCAGGATGTTACTCATTGAACCAATGGAACACTTGAGAAATACGTCAGTGAGTCAGCTCATATCCAATTTGGCAAAAAGATCCTGCACCCCCAAGCTCTTTGCATTGAACTGAATAAACCCAAATGAATACATTCTGGGAGAGAAGTAAAGGCAGTAGAATGTTGGTGGTAAAAGACATTTTATGGCTCCTTCATTTTCCACCTCCCCCATCCCACCTCCATATTTAAGTGGAATGAAATTGTCAAGGCTGGTGAAGAAAATCTTGAGCATGCCTTTAGAAAAGATAAAAAACTCAGATGAAGGAAAAATGCAGAAACACCGCCACAAAACAAGGAGAGTCTAATAACTCATCACACATCTAAAGCAATATGAACTTATAAATTTATATTGCAACTTATACAATAAGAGCATATACCAAAAGCCACTTAAAATAATAATGGTTACAAATAAAAAGAAGGTTGGACTAGATGGTCTGAGGTCTTTTATTCAAAATTCCATAATAAAAGGACCATACAGACTGACGTGGCAAAAGGGCCAAATTGGCTGTTGATGAAATTTATCCTATGATAATGGCACTGACATTCATTATTTTATTTTTTACTGACCTTAGAAGAGTTTATTAAAATATAGGTACAATTTAAAGAAGAATTAAAAACCCAACACTGGCCAGGCATGGTGGCTCATGCCTGTAATCCCAGTACTTTGGGAGGCTGAGGTGGGCAAATTGCTTGAGCTCAGGAGTTTGAGATCAGCTTGGGCAACATGGCAAAACCCTGTCTCTACCAAAAATTAAAAAAAAAAAAAATAGCCAAGCATTGTGCTGCATGCCTGTAATCCCAACTACTTGGGAGGCTGAGGTGGGAGGACTGCTTGAGCCCAGAAGGTGGAGGCTGAAGTGAGCTGAGATCACACCACTGCACTCCAGGCTGGGTGACAGAGTGAGACCTCATATAAAAAAAAGACCCAAAAAACAAAAATCATAAAAAGTCCAATAACCATACACTTACTACCTAACCTAGTTTAAGAATAAAATATTAACAAGTCCCATGCACCTGCCCCCAAAAACTCTCCTCTGTTTATATCCCATCCATGATTATCCAGAGGCTGACACTAATTTGCACTTTTAAAAATTTGCACTTTCATGTTAATCATTTCCTGCTTTCTTTATGGTTTTACCACCTATGTGTATATACCTAAACATTATGTTGATTAATTTTGAAAATTTAGTAGTTGTGTAAAAATAAACAACCAAAGTTCTATTAGTTGAAACCTCAGCATCTGCTTCTTTAAGCATTTATGAGAGCCCTTTCTGGAGAAGTTAGTGGGCAAGGTCATACACCAGTCCTAGGAAACACAGGGCTCTGTGGAGTCTGAGCACCTGGCAATGTTCCTAGGTGAGTCAGGTATTGAAGTCAGGCAGAAATATGGTCAGAGGGCAGGGGATGCTCTCTATATTCCTAACTCGCCTCCAGCTCTCAGATGCAGGTTTAAGCAGAAACTCTGGTGAGGTGCAATCAATGTCCTCAACTAAGGCAAGCAGCAGGGTATGGAATAGAGAGCTGGAGCTTTTTTAGCGAATGGTCATGACACAGTAAGAATCTGGGCAAGCTCACTCAAGCATTTTATCCTGGGGTTGAAAAAGAGTAAAATAGCAGTGGAAACTTGGCTATGACAGCCACCAACATGTCTATCTCTTGATTCTCATGCCCCTCTCTGGAACAGTAGCCCTCTGTCTGTTGATAGCTGTCCTGGAATTTCTCTTCACTGTCCTTATGGGGATTCCTTTTGCCTTTCACCTGGGCTGGATCATGTGCTTATTGTATCCAAGATCAGACTATGTAATTTGTGGGGTCCAGTGCAAAATGAAAACCTGGGGTCTCTTCTTTAAAAATTATAAGAATTTCAAGATGACAACAGCAGAGTATTAAACCAAATATGGGGTCCTTCTATGTGCAGAATCCTGTGTGACTATATGGGTTGATATCCACAAAATCAGCCCTGTCTATATCTCATGTCTTCCTGTTTCCTAGTTTACTCCTTTTTTTTTAGTGGAACACATTCCCCAGTCGTTTTTTGAGAAAGGGTGCCTGGGAAATAAGATTTTGAGACTTGAATGCCTGAAAATGTCATTGTTCTATTCTCATTCTTGAATGTGAGCCACTTTATTGTGTAACACTGCATTCTGAATATTGCTCCCTGGAACTGTATAATTCAGTAGCCCTGTTTCATTGGTGGTTTGGCTGGGTAAAACTTCTAGCTTGGAAATAATTTTCCTTCAGTATTTTAAAGGTATTGCTCCCTTGTCTTGTTTATAGTGCATTGTTGACAGTCTGAAATTATTTGGATTCTTAACTTTGTGTATGTGACTTGTTTATGCCTTTCTAGAAGCTTACATAATTTTCTTTTTTCCCCAGAGTTCTAGAAATTTACAACATGCCTTTATCAGGATCTGTTTTCATCCATATAGGCCCTTTAGTTCTAGCAATTGCTGTTCATCAGTTCTGATAAATTTTATTGAATTATTTCATTGATAATTTTTTCTGCTCCATTTATGTTTTCTGGAGCTCTTATAATTTGGATAGTGAACCTTCTAGAACAGACCTCTCATTTCCTTACCCTTTCTCTCCTCTGACTACTCTTTAACCTTCTACTTTCTGAGAAAAATTTTAATCTTACACTCTAGTCTTTTAAATTTTTTAATTTCATGATTTTTTAATTTCTAAGAGCTCTTTTTTATTCTCTAAATGATCTTTTTTATACCATTCTATTCTTCCTTCATGTATGCAGTATTTGTCTATTATCTGAGGATATGGGAAATCTTGTTTGTTTTCCTCTCCCTCCATAGTCTCTATTGCTTCGTGTTGCCTTTTCCTTGTATTTATTTAGGTCTCTATCTTTTTCAGTGGGGACTGTCCTCAGACATCTGGTGTATTAGTTCATTCTCCTTCTGCTATAAGAGCATACCCAAGACTGGGTAATTCATAAAGGAAAGAGAATTAATTGACTCACAGTTCCGCAGGGCTGGGGAGGCCTCAGGAAATTTACAGTCACAGCGGAAGGGGAAACAAACATGTCCTTTTTCACAAGAGGCAGGAAGGAGAAGAATAAATGCCCAGCGAAGCGGGCTGGGGTGGGGAAGCCCCTTATAATACATCAGATCTCGTGAGAACTAACTCATCATCACGAGAACAGAATGGAAGAAACCAACCTCATTATTCAATTATCTCCACCTGATACCTTCCACAATATGTGGGAATTATGGGAATTACAATTCAATGTGAGATCTGAGTGAGGACACAGCCAAACCATATCATTCGGTAATCTTTGGTTTTCTGCACTAAAAAATGTTGATTAAAAGCACTAGACAAGTGGGCAGGGCTTGTTGACTTTGAACTTAAGGATAATCCAGATGTACAGTTTCTTGGCAGACCTCTGAAGTGAGTGTCTTTACTTTTTTTTTCCTTGTTCTGGTCAGATTCCCCAGAGAATTTTCTGATCTCCTGCCTGGTAGATGAGGGCTTGACTGAGAAACAGGTGAAAGAAAAGGGGTGGGGAGTCAGAATATATGAACTCATTTCTCCCCTCAGTAGGAAGTCCTGCTCTCAACCATACCTACAAACACAAAAACTCCAGACTTCTGTTGGGACAGGGGAGGAACAGTCACCTAGCACCATGAAGAGTAAATAGGCAGCTAGGAATACAATTGCTTCTCAAGTTGTTTTTCTTCTTTATTTAATTCCCAGGTGTACCTGATGCTGCCAGTTCCTGAGCTTCTTGAAGATTCTGTGGTTTGAAGCCAGCTTAGGATTCAGCTTTTTTGGCTTGTTCATCTGCTTTCCCGCTTCCAGCATTGTGTTGCTCTTATCATCTTTCCTATTTTTCCTATACTGGTATGTTTGTCTTTTGTAAAAATTTTTCTTAATGTGGTTTTAGGCACTTCAGGAGAAAGTGAAATTAGATACAGTCGTCCTCCCTTATCTGCAGGGCATATGTTCCAAAACCCCTGGTGGATACCTGAAACCAGCAGAGAGTACTAAACCCTATATAAACTATGATTTTTCCTATACATACCTGATAAAGTTTAATTTATAAGTTAGGCACAGTAGGAGATTAATAGAAATAACTAAGAATAATTATATACTATTATAAAAGTTATGTGAATGTCTCTCTCAGAACATCTTATTGTACTGTAGTTACCCTTCTTGTGATGCTATGAGATGAAAAAAAGCCTACGCGATGAGATGAAGTGAGGTGAGTGATGTAGGCGTTGTGATATAGCATTAGGCTGCTATTGACCTTCTGACAGTAGGAAGGAGAATCATCTGCTTCAGGTGATTCTATTTCATTAAGTCATGACGATGTTGATGGTTGGATGTCAGGAGCAGAGGATGTTGAGGACTAACAAACAGGCAGGTAGCATATTCGGCGTGAATATTCTGGGCAAAAAGATAATTCATGTTCCATGCTGGACAGAATGAAATGGGGCAAGATTTCATTATGCTACTCAGAAAGGCATGCAATTTAAAACTTATCATTGTTTATTTCTGGAATGTTCCATTTAATATTTTCAGACTGCAGTTAACCAGGGCAACTAAAACCAAAGAAAGCAAAACTGCAGATAAGAGGGGACTACCATACATACCTTCAATTCACTGTCTTAACTCAGAACGCTGTTGGCTTTTTAAACAGCCTTTTTAGAACCAATTGTACCTCTTTTATACTTATTCAAATGTACTGATGATGAAGTCAGTGCATTGGCTGGCAATGCCAGCTAACCTTCAGATCCAGGCATGGCTTCTGCTAGGGGCTTAATTGGGAAACATCTATGAGATTCCTGCTCAGCACTTCTTCTTTTCCAGAAGCCCTTCTGCATGGCCCACTTCATGGCTCACACGTTCTTACATCATCCTATATTTTGGTCAGAGTTGATTGGTGTAGGGACAGCTATTACCCAAGGTGGATATGACTCTTTTCTCTTGAGATTCTTGGATATTGACCAAACTGACCACCAGGGGAGTCACTCCCTGGTGGCAAATGCTAAGATGTACATTCTCCTCCCTTCCTGCCACTCAGATTTTGTTACTGGGTCAAGTTTGCCTGCATCACTCTTTCTTCAAGATGTGTTATCCCTTAAAGTCTTCCTCAGGACCCCCTTTTCCCACATGAGAATAGATACCCAACATAACCAGTTCATCATATAAAGCTGAATTCCAGCTTTTGAGTTTAAAGTTAGGACATCCTCTCCCACTATATCCACTTTCTCATATCCATACACTTCCTTTAAAAAATACTTAACAAAAACATATTTTGTTTGACCCCTATCCCCTTCCAGAGACTTGGTATATGTCAAAGTTAAAGTGACAGAAGGGGACCTTTAACAATGCCTCTCAAGCATACATGCAAGGGGATAGACTAGGCAGAGGTTAATCTGGGTACTGTGAGAAATCAAACTGCTTTGCTTTCTACCACTGCAGGCTGCAGTGGTAGAAAACCCTTTAAGTCCCATATCTTTGGCATGGAACAGGCTCCACTGAAGAGAGGGATCTCCAAAAGAGGCGAGACTAGAGACCAGAGACCAGAGGTGTTAAGTGGAAGTACCGAGATCCCATCTCCTATATACTGATGAGTTATGAGACAGTACGAACCCTATTTAAAGACGGTTGGGGGGAGGGTTAAATGTTTTAGTATTAAAATGTAAATTTCACAAGTAATTAAAATTTTCCCTTCAAGAAACTCTTGGCAGAGTAGAATAGGTATTGGCTTTGGATCCAAAGGGTTTTGAGGTCTAGATTCAAACACTGTGACTTTGGGCTGGTTATTTGATCTCTTTTGCCTCCATGTCTTCATATGTGAAATGAGGATTGAAGATACAGAGATGAAAAAAGACCCTGTAAAATGTGTCTAGCATACGGTTGAACCCTATAAATATACATTCTTTCCCATTTTTCTCATCTGCTAGCAAAAGCAATGATAATAGAGTTTGTTCTGTACAGCAAATACATATTCCCAGGAATGTTAAAGTAGGACACATCAGCAAAGGCGAAGATGACCTATCACAGGTCTCGGGGATCTTTGAGAAGAGTACTCCTTACAGATTTATATTTGAAAAGGGAAAAGTAGCTGAGAACCCCCATATTTGTCAGGCACGATGAAAAGAGGTTGTTTTGTTTTGAGACGGAGTCTCACTGTGTTGCTGGGGCTGGAGTAGAATGGCTCGATCTTGGCTCACTAAAACCTCTGCCTCCTGAGTTTAATCGATTCTCCTGCCTCAGCCTCCTGAATAGTTGGGACTACAGGCACCCGCCATCATGCCTGGCTAATTTTTGTATTTTTAGTAGAGATGAGGTTTCATCATATTGGCCAGGCTTGT
Source organism: Cacajao melanocephalus (assembly GCA_963573385.1). Taxonomy (NCBI): domain Eukaryota; kingdom Metazoa; phylum Chordata; class Mammalia; order Primates; family Pitheciidae; genus Cacajao; species Cacajao melanocephalus. Next base: position 1,550 of record CAUYLG010023386.1, on the reverse strand, counting down.
CTTGAACTCCTGACCTTGTGATCCGCCCACCTCAGCCTCCCAAAATGCTGGAATTACAGGCGTGAGTCACGGCACCCGCCCAAAAGAGGTTTAAATGAACTTTTTTGGGTAGGGGGACGGGTATGTTTATTTTAACTATCAAGTCCCTGATCTCAATGCATTTGAAATAGAAGCTACACATAATATTCATTTTAATTTATTAACATGTTTGAGTCACTGATCCCTTTGACACTGGCCCCAGAAAAATGCGTGTGTGTATTTATACTCACCCAACCACACTTTACAAGGAGTTGGCCCATCCCCTGAAGCCAAGGACACCCCAAGAATAACTTTGACCTACAAAAGTACTTCGATTTCGCCACATCCTCCCCTTCCTTCGCACTCCCACACCACCTGCCGCCAAGTAAAGAGACTGGCTAGCGCCCATGGCTCCACGAAGGCTGGATTTTGGAGATGGAGTTGGTGGCGGGGATGGAGTTGGGAGTGGGGACGGGATGCCGGTGTCAGGGCAGCGCGCTCTCTCCTATCCGCTTCTGCTGTTCACCCTGGAGCGAAGGACACGGGTGAGTCACGCGGCAGAAACCCACAGCACAGCGCACTGGGGGACAACCTGACACAGCGTGGGCGGCGTCCCCGGGGGCGCAGCGGCTCCCGCCTCCCGCGTCCTATGGGGAGGCGAGGAGAGAGGGAGCAGACTGAGCCGAAGGAAGGACCCCGCCTTTTGGGAGAACTGCGGGTTGACAGCGACTGTACCTACCAGTCGTGAGGACAAGATTTTTCACTAGAACCTGGATTATTTCTCCCTTTTCTATCTTGCCACGCCCAGCCAAGGGACTTCTTGGGCTGCGCAGGGATAGAAAGGAGCTGAGAACCCCCATATTTGTTAGGCATAGTGGAGGGAGGTTTAATATGGACTTTGTTTTAACCACGAAGTCCCTGATTCCAACGCATTTAAAATATAATCCACACATAATACCAACATTAACTTGGCGATGTTTTTGAGTCATTGATTCCTGCAACGCCTACTCAGCAGTGGGCAGGACCCTCAGAGCCCGGAGGCCTGAAGCGGCGACAGGGGACCCGCCCCTGCGGAGTGCACAGGAATTACCCGCAACAGCCCAGGAGTGCTGGCCACGCATGCGAAGGGTGGGGCGGGGATGGTGCTGCCAGGCCTGCAACTTCAAATCCTTTGGGGGTAGGTTCAGAGCTATGGACGCAGGCAAGAGTCAGGGGCTGGGCTGGGCTTTGGCGATAAAGGAGATGGCCCCACTCCCTGCGTGGTATGAGTCCCAGGACAGGTGATTACCACCTCTGTGCCTTTTCCCCACCCCAGATCTAAAGGGAGAAGACCAGCTGTTCTGCAAGCTGTTCAGTGTGCATAAGACCCAAAGCACACCCCCCTCAGGCTTTTTGAGTTAATAAATAACAAGAACCGCATTCTTAAACGGGGGGGGGGGGGGGGGGGGGGGGGGGTGTTATAATATTGTTGTATTTTTATAAAATAAAAAAAAAAAAAACTCACTATGTGCGTAGCTAGAAAAAGATTGTTC
>CAUYLG010023384.1:0-20756 GCA_963573385.1 Cacajao melanocephalus | reverse complement strand
CCCACCCAAAAGCTATTGTCCTTTTTCATGTCCTAACGGCCACAAAAAAAAAAAAAAAAAAAAAAAAAAAAAAAAAAAAAGCATAATTCCTTATTCTTACGCTTTTATATACAAATAAAGGCTATTTATTAGTTATTGACTCAGTGGTATACTAGGAGTTATTAAGAAAAATGTGGCATCCATAGCACAAATAAATTAGTACTGACTGAGGACTCTCAGTGTTTCACCACGAAGTCTAGATGCCCAAGAATGGTGTGATGGTTAATTTTATGTGATCACTTGATGGGGTCAGAGGGTGCCCAGATATTTCATTAAACATTATTTCTGGGTGTGTCTGTGAAGCTGTTTCTGGATGAGATTAATACTTGAATAGGTGGAGTGAGTAAAGCATGTGGTCCTCCCAGTGTGGTGGGCCTCGGCCAATCCATCAAGCTCCTGAACAGAATAAAATGCTGAGGAAGAAAGAATTCTCTCTGCTTAACCTTCTCTGTGCTGGGACATCAGTCTTCTCCTGTCTTCAGACTTGGACTCTACACCATCAGCACTTCTGCTTCTCTGACCTTCAGATTGAGACTACCTATAACACTCTTCCTCCCGAGGCTGAACTGCTCAGCCTCCTTAATCTCCTGAGCCATTTCCTTATAATAAATCTGTGCTATATCCTATGGGTTCTATTGCTCTGGAGAACCCTAATATAAACAGACAATACCAAAGAAGTTTCTAATCCCTGCAGCACTCTTCAAAAGGTGGAGTCATCACAATTGTCAAGAAGGAAACTATCAGTAGATCTTCACTGGTAGCCTGAGTTGGTTGTAGACTTTACATGCTATTAGGGCCTTTTAATAATAAATCACTGGTACTCTAGCTACATCATTATGGATGACTTTACTGTACATATACTGACACATGATAGAATCAATATCTAACAACTAGATATTAAAATTATATTTGAGGCACTAAAGTTCAAGTGAAAATCATTTATACCACTATTACCAAAGCAAATGGATAGATATTCTACATAGTCCAACCACCAAATGCCCCATGACACCTCACTGCTATCGCTGATTTCCTTTCGCATTAAATAGATGAAAGAGTTGGGGCAACTGATCTGAAGGGCCTTTTACCTTATCTGGGAATCCATAGCATAAAAATATTGAGAAGCATCACCCTGAAGAAGGTTAACCCAAGTTCCCTTGAAACTCATTGTCTCACTGAGAATCTACGGTGAGAAAGTATTTCTTGTCATTTGTCAAATGTAAATGTCTCTTTGCTTGATTTAAGCATAGCTCATAAACCTTAAAGAAAACAACAAATTATCTAAGTTCCAACACATAACAAGATTCCAAGGGCCAGTGTTTACCAGATGCATGGTAAGATCTGCTCCCCACAGGACCCATGCTGTCCACTGTCCCTGAGTCTGCTCTCTGGCTATCTCTCCACCTTACCAGCTTTCTAAAACAGAAACCGGCTCTTTGTATTTCCTGGTTCAGAAATGCCCGCAACTTAGGAATGTTCCCTGCCCTCGGAGAGAGACTTTCAACTTTGCCCTTGGCTTCTCCCAACACATTCAACCCAGCCTCCTGTTTCTACACTGCCTCTGACTCTGAACTCCTGACTTGGTTCTCAATCTCAAATCATTCTAATAACTGATGTCTGCTCATACCCAAGTTAGGCAGCATTCTCTGCCTTCCTATAGCTAACTTAACCCTAACTTCTGTGGCTTTTACATAATCTACCACCAAACATAACCTCAGCACGGCAACGTGACCCAAAAGAAGTGTTACAGAAAAGCAGTGGATGCGCACAGAGAGAGGATTCCTGAAAGAATCCAGAACAGCTTTTTCAATTTACTACAGACTTAGATTGGGAATTGCCTATTAAAAGCAAAAACTATCTCCTTGACCTTGACTTCAAATTTCATAATCTAATCCAGGAGCCTATAAAACCCTTTAAACTATATAAAAAATTCTCTGTGTGTATGTGTGTGTGTTTCTGGGGAGTATGCAAATTTCTCATCAGACTCTCAAACGGGAAAAGGAAAAAACATTAGAAATCATTGCTATAATAAAATACTATTGATAAAAACTAAAAAATACAGCTAAAAAATAACATTATATTTAGATGATGTATCTAGTTTAAGAAAATTATTTAACCTTTTTTTCTTTTGAGACAGAGTCCTGTTCTTGTCGCCAAGGCTGGAGCGCAATGGCACAATCTCAGCTCACTGCAACCTCCGTGTCCCGGGTTCAAGCGATTCTCCTACCTCAGTCTCCCGAGTAGCTGGGATTATAGGTGTGTGCCACCACACCCGGCTAATTTTTGTATTTTTAGTAGAGACAGGGTTTCACCCTGTAGGCCAGGCTGGTCTCGAACTCCTGACCTCGTGATCCACCTGCCTCGGTCTCTCAAAGTGCTGGGATTACAGGCGTGAGCCAGCGTGCCCAGCCTATTTTACCTTTCAAATTCATTTAAATTAACAGAAGTTTACAATTTTGCAGAGACTTTATTCCAGGATGAGGTAGGGAGATGACACTGGGAAGCAGATTTTAGGACAAAACCTCGGAAAGAGGACAATGAAATACCTAGTACAGGGAGCATTCTTGGTCAGACAGCAGTTTAGTCTTTTACATTTGTGAGTATTCAACACAATGTGAGTGGCACAGGCTGCTAGCCAATTTTGAGGCTGGCTGGTAAAGAAAACTCCCTTTCACCTACAGCCCACCTGCACCTCCCAAGCTCAAAATGTGAAATTATACCACTCATACCTACAAGTAGCATCTGATAATGTGCACCAGGCATAATAAGCACTTGCAGTTCCTAGCAAGGTGTGAGGTTTACTGTTAAAGAGCATAATTTCTCTGTTAAAATATTTTTGCTGTTTTCACATATCCCTTCAGCTAGTAGAACAAAAAACACAGTTACGGTAATTATATGGATCTGGTAAACCTAATGAGGCCCTCTTAGCCTTCAACAACAAATGGAGAATGTAAATAGCAATGATTTTCCTGAGATCTTAGAGGAACGAGATGTAAAGATTATTGATCTGTTCTTCTTTGCATGCTATTATTGGTTCAGGAGCACAAGCATTTACCCTTCAGAACATCCTCTATTCTCTATGCATTCCATCCACTAAGAACAAATAACTAGAGCACTTTCCCACTACCTAATTATATTCCAAAATATCAAATTCAAATTAAGAACAAATATTTTTGCCTCCATAAATGTGACTTTCACTAGCAACTCATGTATTGCATAAATGATATCCTATCTCCCTAAAGGTTTCTAGACATTCAGGAAAGGGAGCACGCTGACTCTGTCACTTATCATCTACACAGAACAATCAATCCTTCATTGCCTGCTCTGTGAAAACTGAGTTGATGCCTTGAACTATTTTTCTTTTGCCAGCTGTCACAACGCTAAACTCTGTCAGTAGAGGTCGCTAGAGGGACATTGCAAAGGAAGGTATTCTTACTGGGCCCCCTGCGCTCCTTTTGCCCAGATCTGCAGTGCAGGTGGCAACACAGCTCCTTCAGTGGCCAGCTGCTTCCCTCAGGACCCCATCTGATCATTTTTCACAGCATAGTGGTTCCTGCAAGACAAGTCTCCCAAATTAGCTTTCCCCACACCCAAGAAAGCAGATTTCAGTCAATTCCAGAGTGTCGATATCAAGCAATTTCACCGGCATGGCACCACCACCACTTCTGAGCCACTCAGTGAAACACAGCTGGGGTAAGGAGGAAGGGGCTCTTCTTTGGGTCACCCATCTTAGTCCTAGGGGTAGCAGCTGCTCCTTATATGTGCTACTTCTGGACTCTCTCATTACCTCTTACTAGTCAATCCCTACTTACCCAAGTTCTGTATTGCCGTGAGTAATTACTTACATTATGCTCTCCTTGACCAAGTTACTGTGTGGTTTCTGTATCAGAATTGGACCCTAACTGACACATGTGCTCTTCTAGAAGGCTGAAGTGTGAGAAATAGCTCTGAGAATGCCCAACTAGAAAAGCAGATAGGTGAGCTGCCATGCGTTAACAGTGCTAGCTGTCATCTTTTGCAGTGAAAGTTGGCAGTCCAGAATGAGGGAGACACTGCTGTTCTGTGCAGAATCCTGGGTTAGAAAGATGAGGCACAAAATATAGAGTGGCACCCTTAAGGAGTTGACTAACCAGCTCGAGACACCAGGGACACACAAACTAACATTTCAAGGCAGTGAGTTGCTGAAAGCCCAGTAAGGGTCAAGGGACAGACTGCTACAGGGCAGTGATGGGTCTCAGGCTAACAGCCTAATACTTTCTATCTTGTCATAGCCAAGGACTAATTATCTGCAAAAGCCCTGTGCCACAGAAAAAGGGGTCCCTCTCCAAATGGTCCTCCAAATCATGCTTTGTCCACCAATAATGGGGTATTTCCCAAACCCAATAGACCATGGACTCCTCGCTGTGACCTGTTGCCTTTCACTTCACTGTTGAGAGAGAACTAAGTAAACATCTGGGCAGAGAAAAAGAATTTTAAAAAGGAAAAGCTGTTTCAGTTTAAGGGTGTCTTTGACAGGGGCAATGCTTCCTAAAATATTTTAAAGAAGAGATTAGGGAAACACGGGGGTGGGAGAGGGGGGACTATAATCTGTCAAAGCCAAATAAAAATGCCTTCAACAAAGCCCCTCCACATGAAGCTATTAAGGAAATCCAATAACCACAAGGTGGAGAATAAAACCTTGTCACTCACTGAAAGACAGAAAAGTGATTCAGAGCAGAAAGCAGGAATAAAGAGACTACCATGGGCTCACCACAAGAGTATCCGCGGGGAAGCTTGGAAAGAGAAGCCCAAAAACAGGAGGGTTCCAATGAACCATCTGGAAAGTGGGAGAGAATATCAAAGGCAGCAGAAGTGAGATTTTCTAATGATAAATGACAGTGTTTTTTTCCGACAAGGATGAGCCACAAAGAATGCCAAAGGGGTGTTCTAAATGAAGGCTCCTCACTACTGTGGGAAGGAATCGTGAGAGCAGGAGTACCACCCGTGGAAGGAGTCCCTCACCCACACCCCTCCATGAGGAAATGGCGAATGAGCATTATTATGTTTAAAGGGGTAGGTGGTCCAGAAACTGAACACACACTTCTTGATGAAGAGCCATTCCACTAATGGGTTGTGGTCAAAATTATACAAAAAGCTTATTCCTCTGTACACCTTCACTCATCTCTTTTATAAAAAGATTGCCCTTTGTTTCTGTGCAAATATTTATAAATTATATGTTAATTATATAATATTGATAACTTCTCCACAAATATGCCTTCATTTGTTAAGGTGTGAAGTTTTACATTTCATGGATTGGTAAAGATTTCAAAAAATTATAGGGACTAAGATAAAGTAGGCAATGCTTTATTTTGCCAAGTACAGGCACATGCTTAAAATACTATTGCCATCATTTCATAAGAGAAATTATATTTTAACACGCAAGAAAGTGGCAAGAAAATCATCCTAGAACAGAGGAGAGCTCTTTAAAATAAATAAATATACCTTCATAAAAATTGGTACATTGCTCTCCTATTTTTTATTTTCCTGTAAAATCAACAAAAATTTGGTCATGGACCAGGACTGGTTAATACACTCAAGTTTGAGAACTACTAGCCAGAGGCCAAGAAACTGATAAACACATTCTTTTACAAAATTTAAGAAAACAAGAGGTATTTAGAATTTAAAACAAAATAATAATAACAAAGAATCAGGAAGGAAAGAAGGCTCATTATGAATCATCTTAAATTCAGGAGGAGGTATTATTGCTTGCATATATATGTACACGACGGAAAAATCCTGGAAGAAGCTGACCCAGAGGATGTTATCAAAGGGGAATAAGGAGAAAATAAGCAAGCAAAGACTCCACAGCCACAACCAGAGAACAATCTGCAGAACGCCTGTCTCTTACACAACTCCTCCGTCCATCCTCAGGGCCCACACACGAGTGTGCATCTGGTCAAACAGGACAAGGCGCCGCCGGGGACAGTGGGAAAACAGAACTTCTCTGAGCACTGGTACATACACGCATGTTTCAATTGATACTTTTAATCAGATTAGACACAGGATTTGTATGAGTTTCTTCTGATGGACCTGTCAAATACTTGAAATCCACAATTCTTTGCAAACTGTCTCCAATGTTTTGTAAAAACGTCATTTTGAAGCTATAGAACAGTGATTCTCAAACATTTAACTCTCAAAATCCTTCTACACTCCAAACACTATAACATATTGCATTGTTTGCAAAGAATGATATGATGCCTGATTTTATTCACTTTCCTTCCACATCATAAATAATCACTACCTTGATTTTGGTGTTTATTATTCCCATGTATTTTTTCACATCTACTTATATGTTTATCTAACTTGAAAAAAATTGTGTTTGTGTGTGTAGACAGGGAAATAGAGACAGATAGAGAAAGAATATAAGCAAGTACATGAGAACACACATTTTCAGGCAAGTTTTTGTTGTTGGGTGTATTTTGAATATCCATTTAAAAAGATATGATAGTTTAGTACCACTCACGGTGTACTTGTTTCCCTCAAGATTGCATTAAAACCTCATCCACGTTGACACAAGTACCTCTAGATCGTTTACATTAATTGCTATAAAGTATTCAATATATAAATAGAGCCCATTTTATTTATCCTTGCTTTTCTTGATGGGCATTATTTGAGTCTTTTTAACACATAAAGAAAAAATGCCAAATCACACAGCATACAATTTTTGTTTTCATCGGAAACTACCAAATTACCCTCCAAAGTGGCGGCAACTATATACACTCCCAAAAGAAGGGTGTAAGATGGACAGTTCCTCTAGGCCTTTGGTATTGTAAGGATTATTAAATTTTGCTAATCTGCTGAGTTTGAAATAATATTTGGTTGTTTTAATTTGCATTTTCTTGTTTACTGATGAAACTGGTTCCTGTTTATCAGCCAGTCATGTGCCTTTTTCCATCAATAGGCTATGTTTGCCCAATTTTTCTATCTTAAAAAAAAATTACATAATAAATCATATACATAAAAGTGTACAAGTACGGCATGTTTAAAGAACAGAAAAGGCATACACGTGTGCTCGCCAGCTATGTGCATTTTCAGAAAAGAGAACAGTGTCAAAAACCTGGAAGCCTCCTCCATGCCCCTACCTGATCACATATCCTTTCTCATTCCTCACAGAGAAGGCAAAAAAAATTCTTTTTAATTATTCTCTTACTTTCTTTTACAATTTGTCTACATATACATGAAAGCCTAAATAACACATTGGCTAATTTTGTTTATTTTTTCAACATTCCACTCTAAACCTCTAGGGCTTTCTTTTTTGTTTAACACTGTTTTTTTACTCATTCATATTAATATATGTAGTTGTGATTTGCTCACTTTCACAGATATATGACACTCACACACCATTGTTTAAAAACACCACAATTTATTTCTCTGTTCTACTCTTGGTAGAAATTTGGGTTGTTCCAGTATTTGGCTAATACTAATAGTGCTATGAACACTTTCACCCATCTCTTGATAAATGAAATGCACTTAAGAATGCTCTGAAGTCCGTGCTTGAGAGTAAAACTTTAGGAGTGGGTTTTGATACCTCCTAGAGCATTCCATGGTTCCACATCTTGGTATTGCCAGACATTTTCCTACTGGATTCTTTTTTTTCATCCTGAGACTTTCTTTTACATAATCACTACCAATCTCCTGTCAGCTATATAAATAGCAAACATCTCCACCCAGCACAACGAAATGTCTCATAACTTTGATTTTTTTATTAGGAGACTTTCATTAGACAGATGTTTTAATACAATGTAGCCAACTGTAGCATTTTTTTCCTTTATGGCTTTTTCTTAAGAATTCTCATGTTTAAGATATTATATTCTATCAAAGTAAAAATGATAATCTCCTACATTTTCTTCTGAAAATTTTAAAGATTTCTTTCTCACAAATAAATTATTAATCCATCCATTTGATGGATTTAGTGTGAGGCAGACATCCATAGTTTTCCTATAGAGATGACTGTCTCAGAATAATTAATGTAGAATCCATCACCTACCCACTTATGTAATATCACTTAGATTTTATAAGTTCTCAAATATGAAGTAGAGCTGTTTCATCGTTCTCTATCCAATTAACCTTGCCATTGCTAAACTATCTTTGCAACTACAGAAGTATAAATCTTAATACCTGGGGGTCTTCCTATAAATTTTTAAATTAGTCCCTCAACTTTTCCAAAATACTCAGTGGAAATTTTGGTTGGATTTGTGCTGAATTTGTAGATTAATTCTGGATGAATTTTCATCTTCATTATATTGTTTTCCTAACTATGAATCTACAAACGTGGTAAATCCTTCTTATGTTCTTCTATGTCTTTTAGTAATATTTAATAGGCTGGACGTGGTGGCTCATGCCTGTAATCCCAGCAATTTGGGAGGCCAAGGTGGGTGGATCATGAGGTCAGGAATTTGAGTCCAGCCTGACCAACATGGTGAAACCCCATCTCTAAAAAAATAAAAATAAAAATAAATAATAATAATAATATTTAATAATTTTATCCATAAATATCTTAAACATCTGATATACAAGATTTATACCTAGGTATTAAAATATTTTATTTAGTACTACAAATAAAATGTGTTACTACATTTTCTAATTGGTTCTTACTTATGTATAAAAATATTAATTTTTCTATATTGTCCTTGAATCCAACAACTTTGTTGAATTGTCTTATTAGATCTATTAGTTGATCTGTATAGCCTATTTATTTTCTAGGTAGACCATCAAATTATCTACAAATAAAGCAGTTTTATCTACATTTTCCAATGCTTATTATGCCTTCTATTTCTCTTTCTGGCTTACTGCATAAGCTAGAATTTACCACATAATGATGAACAGTGATAGCAGGGAATCGGAATTGTGGCTAATTTGGATAGAAATGTTTAGAATGATTCATCATGAATTATGTTTTCTGTAAGCACTTTATAGATTTCATTTATAAAGTCAAGAAAGTTTCCTTCTATTCCTAATTTGCTAAAAGTTTTTATCATGAGTCATTAACGTCATCAAATACTTTTTTAATGTCATGAGGCATTAAATGCGATCAAAGTATTTTTCTACATCTACTGGGATGATCACATGCTTTTTCTCCTTTATCAGTTAATACAGTATAATGTAATGTATGTACAATAATAATGGGTAGGACACAATAAATCTATGCATTGAATTTTTAAATATTTCACTTAATAATTATATATCTGTTCATTAAAAAAGAACGATCTACGTTCATAAAGATGAAACTTTTAAAGTTTTCTTTCTTATCTAGTTTGGATATTAACATGTCTAACCTCATAAAATGAGCTTGATAGTTCTCTCTATTTCTATGCTCTGAAACAGGCTGTATAAGTAATTCATGATTTGGTAAAAACTCATGTGTAAAATCATCTGAGGCAGATGGATGAAAGGCTATAATTCTAGAGTTAATTGCTTTCAGTTTTCTACTGCATGTAATGTATGCTTTTATCTTTAATTTATCCTGCATTTTTTTATATTAATAGTTATCTTCCCCATGAAAGCAGGGATAATTTCATGACTGTCTGATATCTTCTTACAGTCCTGAATCCCAGTACATGCTCAGCCAATGTTTTTGACTGACTGACTGATTCCAATGTTTTCCTTCAGTCTTTTTCTTTGGCCTTTTACTAGAAAATCTTCAAACATAGAAAGGATGATGATTTCTCTGCATCCAACACCGAGTTTCAATAATTAACAATAATTAATCCTTTGCATCCATCTCCAAATGCCTAATCCACCTCCCCACATTGTTTTGAAGAATATCACAGACATCAGATCGTGAAAAGGACTTCATAAAAATACAATACCATTTATCACACCTAAAAAATAAAAATAAGAACTCAATTTCAAATACTCAGTTAGTGTCCAAATTTCCAATGGTTTCAAATGTCATGTTTTTTTTTTTCTTTAAAAATAGACGGGATCTACACATGGTGATCAATTGATCTGTCTTTATTTTAATCTATGGGTATCATTTCCATCCTTCTTATTTTTCTTGCAATTATTTGAAGAAATTAGGTCATTTTTCCCATATTGCAGTGCTCCTCAAACCATAGTAAAGGGATAGTTTTAGATATCCAGTGGATCACAAACTGATACATGGGCCTACTGCTACTACTTAGACTGGACACACAACAACTCACCAAGAGTATTTAAGGACACTTGAACCTATCCACACACTGTTCAACAAAATAAGTCTACTAATAACTTGCTTGAATATAATGGCATAAACATTTCTAAACACTTAGCATTGGTTAAACATTTCTAAGTACTTACTTTTGAGTCCTCTATATTTCATTCTGCAGATCACATCTCCAGAAGACCTGCTACACAATTTCCCACAGCCTAAATATGTCCTGGAAATATGGTAGTTGGGTCTACAGAATTAATCAGACTCAAGTCCAACATTTTGGGGAAGACTCTATAGTGGGCACTGTATCCTTCCTTCAGGAGACACGTTAGTGTGGTTGCCCCTCTGTGACATTAGTAGTCACTAATGAACAGTGATACTGGTACTTCAAGTCCAAGCCTCTCCAGAAATCTGATTGTGGGAAGCTTGTGCTCTGAGAGACCACTAAGGAAGCTCTCCTTTTCTCAGGTGCCATTGTGTCCCTATACTACCTGTTTCTGATACAGTGTAGAACTCCTAGCTATTCATTGTGACTTCCTATGCATTTGTAAGGATTTAGGGAGAACTTGTCACCTACTTGTGTTGTAGATGTTGTCTGTGGTTTTTGATTTTGCTATTCTAGTTGCTCTATCAATTTGGTAAGACTTGCAGATACTCAAAAACTATAGACCCACCCCCATTCCACATTTTTTGTAATAAAGTCATTTTTAGCATCATAAATTGAACACTTAATTTGATGATTTCCATTTTCAATTTTTAAAATAAACGGATCTAAAGCTAAAGGTACCACAAGTACCCTTTTGGCTACACACCATCGGTTTTGTTTTCTTAATGTTAACTGTGATCCTACCGCTTAGGTGGGGAGTACCAAGTTTCTTCATAATGAAGTGACCATGGTTCCCTACATTTGAGCAGTTCAAAGTATTTTCATTGCTGGTCAGTGATAAGTAATTTGCAATTTATTGCTAATATTTCTCTTTAACCCATGAATCTATACTTGTAGATTTTTAAATTTCTGAGACTATGGAACATGTTAATTATCCTTTCTTATTGCTCTCTACATAAACTACGTTGAAGCCAGGCAGGCTTAGTTCTATTTTTGTTGTTGATTCTTTGACATTTGTCTGCCTTCGACTGTCAATTAGTAATGCATAAATAATCATTAGAAATCCATATGACTATATAGTTTTGACATTTGCATATAAAACTCCATGTGTGTGCATGGGTCTGCATGTGTGTTTACACACATATACATATATAATTCTGTGTATGTGTGAATATGTATATGGCTACCAAACTTTAAAAATAAATATAAATCAAGCTTGTTAACCATCTGTTCAGATTGTCCGTACCTTTACTCATTTTATCTTCTTCACCCATTGGTTTCTGACTGAGTTCACTTAAAATCTTCTAACATGGTTATAAATTTGTCATATTCTTCAGTTTTGCTTTATGTACTAAGCCTATGATGTTAAATACATAAAAATTCTTAATTCATAAAGTTTTCTGATTGATGTATTATCCCTTTGTTACTGCATATCATTTTTTTCATAAATTCTATTTTATAAAATATTAATATTGCTGTACCAACTTTCTTTTGGGAACTATTTGCTTGATATATCTTTTTCCTGCCCCTTATTTTTACCCTCTGGTGTGGCTTTGTTTCAGGTCTCTCTAAATGAAAAATATCCAATCTGATAATGTGTGTCTTTAATTAGTAAGTTTAACCTATTTAAACTCATGAATACTGACGTATGTGGACTTATATCTACACTCTTAATTTGGGGTTTCTATTTACCATACTTTTTTTCAGTCCTTTTTCCTAACATCTGTTAAATTAAGATCATGGCTCTACATTCCTCCTTTTCTACTGAAATCCGTTTGGAATGTATAGATTGTATTGCAATCTAATTTTTTCTCCAACAGTCTAAAGTTGCTCATTAATTTTGTCCTATCCCTAAATATGACAAGAGCCTTAGCAGACCTTCAATACCTATTGATTACTCCCTCCCTCTGATTATTACTGTTAACTAGAGTTTTCATTTTTGATTTTTCAAAATACAAAAGGTTTTTCCCACAATTAATAGCTAGGTGTATAGATTACTGTGATTCATCCATTTCTATATTTATCATTGTTTCTTTTACCCTGTACCTCTGTATTTACTTTTCTTCTTCCTGAAATACACCTTATAGTGATGAAAGATATAATTACAAAGATTAAACAACAAAAATACCTTAAAAGATAACAAAATTAGGAATTGTCTGTGTAACATTATTACAACTCTAAAAATCCTATTTATAGTGAAATAAACTGAAAGAAGAAAAATCATTTTGTTTAGAGTTAAGATTAGGTCAGGGTCTTACCAACACTTTAGTTTGAGGTTAGGAATTCAGAAAGTACCACCCCATTCTGACGACACTATCCATACCATTCTTGGAACCAAAACTCCCCTTTGGGTCATAAGCGGGTCCCACACACAAAGGAGTTTCATGAAAAAATAAAAAAAGCAGAATACAGAAAAATAGGCAATGAATTCAGAAGACCTGAGTTCCAGTTTTAGCCATGTTACCAACTGCTTCATCAACTTTGGATAAGTCACTAAACCTTTCAGGACCTCATTCCTCAAAGTCAAAATTATCTACCTTATGAGGTTTTTAGTAAGAGGAGTAAATGAAGCAATTAACATGGATGTGCCTTATATCAGAAGATTAGATACATACATACACATGGACATAATTTTTTAACTATAAGCAGAATATACCATAGCATTATCAGTTTAGATTAGTAATTTGTGCTAACTACTAAATTGGACTGCACCCAAAACAAATAGGAAACAAAGTGAAGGCTAATTTCCTATCCACTTCCTGCTTCCCATCTTCTGTGGCAGGCTTGATTTTCCCTCCATTAAAATGCCAGAAGTGCCTGGCAGTTTTCATTGCCTCTTTTGTGGCATGCAGGCTTACAAATCAGTGCACACAGTCCTTTCTTATTCCTTTACTGAGGTAAGCTGGGCTGAGCACCTGTCTTGTTACTGTGACCCAGACACCATATTACTGGCATCACAGCTCCTCTTGCACAGTAATTTTAAATGGCATTCTATCAATTGGTTATATTTCCCAGATTTTGACCTATCTTTGTTCATCTCATTTTAGTTCCCTAATAAATCTACATCCTTATTAATCATTATTATTCCTAACTTTGGAAATAGTCAGCTATTCCAAGTAGTGAGAATGCTCATTTAAGACACCCTGAGATCCAGCATGGATGGCCTTTCTGTGTAAGGCTAACCTGTTACTGTATTATCACAGAGTCACAAAAGAATAGCACATCCAGAGGTAAACAGAAAGAAAAAGGAGAGAAGGGGAAGGCAGTCTTGTTCAGTTGTCTCCTGCTATATGACTTATTGAATACAACAAAACAATGGTTATTATTAGCCTAAGGATGGTACCCTATTTGTTTTCATATTAATAACTCATTTAGCTTATGTTGGCAGGAGAGATTTTTGTGACAATAATAATTCCTCTGTTCCAATGAACATGTCTGGAAGAACACTGCTAAAGAAGTAAAATGAAATACACGCTGTGCTTAGTATAATGAATTTGTTTCTTATATAAAAATAGAGATGGTTTTTAAAACATGAGTGAGGGACAAGTGGTATGGCAAGTTTTTGGGAAATGGAATCAAGCTTTCAGGGATTTTCATAATTTCAAAAAAAATGTACACAACATATTAGGATAACATCTAACAGATGCAAGGAGTTGGGAGAAGGCTCCATGCATCCAAATATATACTTCAAGACTAGCAGCAATTAAGACATCCCACAGCAACATGCAAAGTTGGGGAGAGTGAGGAAAGAGCCTGGAGATAAGACACAGTGGACAGCCCAAGCCAATAAATTTCCAGACCCCTAAGGTATCTTAAGAAATTCATTTCTCTCCAACAGCACAAAAACATAATTTACTTTTCCTAACAGAACTAAGAATGACCTGACCACAGGCTTCCGTCTTGCATCTTCAGCCATCCTGGATTAAAGGTGAAGTTGAGCCACAGAGTATTCTCCACTCATAAGATGTAACCCAGAGAAAGGCAGGTCAGTATTGAGACAAAGGATAAGGACAGACAACTGAAAACTAAGGCTTATCAATTTCTGTAGTTACTAACACAACAAATCAGTCAAAAAATACTGAGGCATGCCTATACACAAGATGTCATTAAGGATGCATGATTTATGAAGGCAAAATAAGGCAAGCAAGGATGACTATACTGGTCTCATCGAGCTAATCGTTAATAACCTCAACAGAAAACATCAATGACATCCTTCAACGATGAGAAACATCTCAAGACTCACCTCGTGCTTGGAGAAGAGCCGCACAGCCTCCAGCTGGTGGAAAACAGGGTAGTGCTGGGAGTCAATCTGGTCACGCCTGTAGACATCACCCACCACCAGGAAGGCATCCAGCCCTGCGTGCAGCAAGTCCCACTGGTGTGCAGATGTGTGCGCTCTCAGCATGTGAGTCCGATTCAGGTAATAGTTGTCCCCCTTCTTCCTGCTGGGGTGCCCAGCTGGGATGAGTAGACTGTCAAAGTTCTGCCAAGTCGTGACCACAGGGGAAAGGTTGTCGTGGACAGAGAATAACGGGGTCCTGGAGCGGCCCACATACTGTTTGTAGAAGTGCTCCTTCACCCGCTCCTTGATCAGCCACAGAGGGTGATGCTGCTGGTTGTGTAGGTTCCTGCCAACCCTGGTGAGGACCTTCTGGGTGAGGTTGCTGTGGTCATCCTGAGGGTAGGATTTGCCCAGCAGCTCCACCACACTGCCTGGAGCTCTTCGGGCCACACACTCTCCTGCAGCAGATCTTGAGCCCCAGGCCTGATGCTGATGGCCTCTGGAGATGTGACCAGCCTTACTCACCAGGTAGACATATGCATGAGCACCTCTCCTGAGAGCTGAGCCCACCATTGTAGAAACTTCTCACGGGTTCTGGAAAGAGCACACAGGCCAAACACAAGTCAGGTGTCAGTCTGTGGAAAGTGAGTGTGTTCTGTGTGTCTCCCACCAGCTCCCTCTTATACTACTGCGATATCTCCCCCACTACGACCTCCAAACAGCTGAAAGAGCCAATTAAAGATAACTGCTGACAGTCGTGTCATACTTAATGCACTAAATCAAAAGATTCTTGGAAGTCACTTTTAGATCCCTAATCTCCAGTTGTCCTTCCTTTGTCATTCAATTCTTGGCTTTGTAGAAAATCTCCTTTATTATGTTATCATGTCCTGAACTCGTGATGTGGAAAAAACTTTAAATGTGACAACCTGTACACTGTAAAACCAAAAATCTTTAGAGGGATCACCTAAAATACAGTACTTAATTGGACCCTAATAAAGGGCCCCACTAATACAGGAAGCAAATGATTGGCTAGAGGCCTCTGAAGGAGAGAGGAAGATTGTAAGAAGAGAAGAGATTATAAGAGCCATCCTTCACATTTTTGCCATTCATTCTTATAACTACAGAGTTCTCCTTATCTTTGACATAGCATAACTTCTGGATTACTTCACTAGATCACAAAGTGACATTACTAAGTTTTTAAAAAAGTTTTAAACAAAATACAACACTTTAGATTGTGCTTAACTTTAATATTTTAAAAATAAAATAGAAAATCTAAGGAAATGTTATACAAAGTCATAAGCTACACCAATGGACAGTTGAAACTATTTTCCTAAATGCAAATCTTCTCACCTCTGGTCATGTCATTTGAACGTAACATCTTTGTGGCATCCTCTCAATTACACCTTTTTTTGGTAAAAGGGCAAATTTCTACTACACACCCACAATTAACCAGAAACAAGACTGAACTTGTTGGGAAAGGGTGACAGAGCAGCCAGAAGACAGAGCACTGATCTGGATTTGTAAGTAAATGAAATGCCTAGAATTTAATAAAATCACCAAACTTTACAGCTGATAGTCACCTCAGATGTCATCTGGTACAGGCAGTTCAAGTCATGGATGAGGTGAGAAGGACCTAAGTATAACTGAAGAAATGCTAACATAGGGGAAGAGTTCAATAAGACAACACAAAGGGCTGTGGTCACTCACGCAGTGTTTTCTCCCCACTCCCACAGAAGCCAGTTTTAAATCCACTCAGGGATCCCAATGAGAATCTTGAGATGTCACATCCCAATGTTCATAAATAATTTACATACATAAACTTACATTATAAAAATCAGTCTTCTAAAATATGGACTTCTTATCTATTGGGCTACTTTAAAGCATATAACTATGTGGTTGTGTTACTTCAAGGGCCATGCAATCATACCAAGAAAACACACAACTTTGTGATATGAAGCTGCATTAGGAGAGAATTATATTGTTCCGAGTCACTATCAAAGCACAATCTGTCCCTGGGCAACACAATCCACCTGACTCAGAATTGGAACTGAGGGTACCTAGCTGCAAGTCGAAATGCTGTGCTTGTGTGTGATGGCTTATTAGAAGCTGTGCACAGCACCTTTGTCTGAGACTGTCATCATGTGAGACATTTTCAAAGATACCCAGAAACTCTCTGGTTTTATTCATTTATGGCGTGATTTTGTCAGAGTTGTTTCAAAAGGGCTTTTGGCTGAGCTTCCACTGAAATGTCTTCCCATCTACAGTGTGCAGTGACTTGTCACTGCAGTGGATATGAATTTTAAATATGCAAATGCAGCCTTACACATCTTACCACAAAGTCAAACTGTTAGGCTATTAGCTACCTAACTCAGCACCCTTGCCAAAACACAAGAAAGCCTTTCTTCCTTCCAAAGGCATATGCCATTAGACAAAGTTCAGAATTGTTCTGGGAAAGGTGCTTCTGATGCAGTTATTTGTGGGCTTCTGTCAATGCTTTTCCTTTCCAGTTTCACATCCAAACCCACACTTAGGCTCCATTCCCAGGTATGCGCCCCAGCCTCCTGTCCCTTCCTTGCTCTCCTCATGCATCCCCAGCTTGCCAATGAAAGTCTGATGTTCTTGTCCTCGTTTTCAGGCCTTCTATCTATCTGCTCAGCCCTGCTTACATTCTCCACTGTCATTCGTCCCACCCAGAAAAGTAGGTGTCCTTTCTATTATCATTGCTAACAGAGAGAGATGGATGACTACGGGAGCTTTCCCACTTCTATGTAAGAAGTGACTTCCTTTCCTTCCACCTCTATCAAATTTCTCTGTAAGAAATATATCATCTGGAAATACATAAGAGATCCTGGAGGATAACACCATCGACATTCATACTTCTACAAATATACTGTTCTTCCATTTCATCCCTTTAACAGTTCTGCGATGCAGGCGTTGTTCTTAACCATTTTACCAACAAGGCACATCAAGTTCATAAATATCATGTAACTAGCATAAATTCATATGCCTAGCTAGCCATGAGACAAAGTTCAGAATTCTGAGCAATTCAAATATAGCTGACCCTCGACAACATGGATTGAACTGTGTGGATCCACTTGTATGCAGATTCTTTCCCATAACAGTTACACTGAATGTGCCTGCCTCTCCTGCCTCCCCTTCCACCTCCTCTACCTCATCTACCTCTGCCACCCCTCAGAAGGCAAGACCAACCCCTCCTCTTCCTCCTCAGCCTACTCAACATGAAGATGATAAGAATGAAGATCTTTAGGATGATCTACTTCCACTTAATAAATAGTAGACATATTTTCTTTCCTCATGATTTTCTTAATAACATTTTCTTTTCTCTAGTTTATTGTTAAGAATACAGTAGATAATGCCTATAACATATAATCAGGCCAGGTGTGGTGGCTCATGCCTGTAATCCCAGCACTTTAGGAGGCCGAGGTGGGTGGATCACAAGGTCAGGAATTCAAGACCAGCCTGGCCAACACAGTGAAACCCCATCTCTACAAAAATAAAAAAAATAAAAAATAAAAAATAAACAGAAAAAAATTAGCCGGGCATGGTGGCAAGTGCCTGTAGTCCCAGCTACTAGGGAGGCTGAGGTAGGAGAATCACTTGAATCTGGGAGGTGCAGGTTGCAGTGAACTGAAATCGCACCACTGCAATCCAGCTTGGGCAAAAGAGTGAGACCTCGTCTCAAAAAAAATAAGCGTTAATTGTTTATGTTATCAGTAAAGCCTCCAGTTAACAATAAGCTATTAGTAGTTAAGTTTTGGGGAAGTCAAAAGGTATATGGGAATTTTCAATTGACTGAGGGAGGGAAATCAGTGCCTCCTAACCCCCAGTCAAGTGTATTTCTTGGTAGGGTGTGGTGGCTCACGCCTATGATCCTAACACTTAGGAAGGCCAAGGCAGGAGGATCACTTAGACCCAGAAGCAGGAGAGCAGCCTGGGCAACACGGCAAGAGCCTGTCTCTATAGACACACAGACACAGACCCACACACAGACACACAGACACACACACACACACACAAATCCTTTAATATATTAGCCAGGTATGGTGGCACACACCTATAGTCCCAGCTACTGGGGAACTAAGGCAGGAGGATTGCATGAGCCCAGGAGTTCAAGGCTGCAATGAGCCATGATCACACCACCGCACTCCAGCCTGGGTGACAGAGTGAGACCCTGCTTCATTTAAAAAAAAAAAAAAAGTATACTTCTCAACCAAAGGTCCAAGATTGCTAAATTCAAATGGTATCTCTGCAATGACCTCTCTTAACTGCTATTTTATCTGATTGAAATTATACTTCAAGGCATTTTAAATACATAAATAAATGCATGAATAAGTAAATCCAATAAAACACATTAGCTTAGATGGTAAAAATGATATAACTACAGATCCAAGGGCCAAATCTGCCCACAGTTGTCCGTTTGGGTGGTGTTTGTTTGTTTTGGTTTGGCTATTTTTGTTTTTGAGACAGGGTCTCACTCTCTCACCTAGGATGGAGTGTAGTAGCATAATCATGGCTCACTGCAGCATCGACTTCCCAGACTCAAGTGATCCTCCTATCCCAGGCTCCAGTGCCCTCCAGCCCCAGAGATAGCTGGGATTACAGGTGCAAGCCACTACACCCAGTGAATTTTTGTATTTTTCGTAGAGATGGGGTTTCGCTGCGTTGCCCAGGCTGGTCTCAAACGTCTCGGCTCAAGTTATCTGCCCACCTCAGCCTCCCAAAGTGCTAGGATTATAGGCATGAGCCACCGTGCCTTGCCCATAGTCTGTTTTTACAAATAAAGTTTGTTGGAATACGGCCACAGCCATTTGTTGATTTATCGTCTGCAGCAGCTTTCTTGCTACCAACGTAAGATTGAGTAGCTGCTATAGAGACTGCATGGCCCACAAAGCCTAAATACTTACTATCAGGTCTGTTATGGAAAGAGTTTCCTGAGCCCTGTTTTAGCTTAAGCTACTGAAAAATTTTTCTACACTATTAATAAAATCTTCCTAGTCACAAATATATATAGATTATAAAGTTACAAAAAAGGAACATGAATACAAATGTGGACATAAAGTATGTTAGCCCTGGTACAAAAGTAACAATCAGACCAACTATAAGAAGAGAAAATAAAATATAATGGGCAATAGGCCAGACTTTGCAGATAGCAATGTGGGTTTGATCTTAAGTGGACCTCTTAGGTGCTATGTATCAACCTAAGAAACATTATTTGACCTTTCTGGCCCTCAAGGTCCTCATCTGTAAAACAGAGAAAAGTAATACCTATCTCATAATGAAAAGATTACACTAGATTCTGTTCATCAGCTAATTAACTCATTGCCCACTGTGTAAGAGATAAGATGAGCTGAATTCAGAATTAAAAGTGAGCCAGAGATTTCTAGAGATCAGGTACAGAGAAACTAGTAAAGTCATTCACTGAGACAGAGAACTCAGAATCAATTTTTGTTATTTGTCTGTTCAGATCATCTTTTGTAGAAGGAAACAGATTTGGACATATATGGAAGTTCAGTATGAATGAGACAGCCACATTACAATTTCTGTAAGGCAATTCAAGTTCTATTATAGTTTTAAAATGGGGTAAGACATTAGTCCTAGAAATGTAGACCTTGGAGGTAATTTGCATAGACCTAAGAGTTAATATCACAAAGGTATATAAGAATCCATGGGAAATAAGAGTTAAGTAGAAATTGGCAAAAGATAGAAGAGCACTTGGAACTTATCATACTTATCATATTTAAGGGAAGGGGATGTAAGGAATAAGATAGAGGGGACCTGAGGCTGCCACAGCACAGAAGTCAAGGGAAAAGACATCTAGAAGGAAACAGAGGCCTTTTCTGAACCCAAATACCACTCAATGTGCAATCCTTAGCATGCCGTATTATTACTATCTGCTATTGTATGTATTCCTACTAGACTGTGTGGTTCTTGAGTAGAATACACAAACACATATACATACACACAGTCTCTCCTCCCCTCTCTCCTCTCCTCCCCTCTGCCCTCTCGCCTCTCTTCCCCTCTCCCCTCTTCCCTCCCCACTCTCCTCTCTCCCCTCTTCCCTCCCCACTCTCCTCTCTCCCCTCTCCCCTCCCCCCCTCCCCTCTTCCCTCTCCCCTCTCCCCTCTCCCCTCTCCCCTCTC
>CAUYLG010023381.1:0-42458 GCA_963573385.1 Cacajao melanocephalus | reverse complement strand
TAAAGGATACTATTTCCAATAGAAAACAAAAGTGTTTTTTAATATATTAAGAAGTATCTGTCCTCAAAATTTTTAGAAAAAGCCCCTGGGCTCCACTGAAACAGTAAGTTTGAAGCATGCTTTTCTGTACACAGTTCCTTTCTGTACTCAGTTCCTTTCTGTACACAGTTCGTTTCTGTACACGGTTGATTTTCTAACCATAACCAAATTTGAGTGAGTTTGCAGATTAGTCGTCTTCTGTCTGCCTGTGGATAAAGTTATTTTTGGAACTTCTTTAAAATTTATTTGAGTAATAGACCACTATGGAAACTAGTAATAACAGTAATTTATCTTAATGCTCTAACATCAGAATTCCATTGAGCTTGTAATATCATGTTAAAAACATTGAAATCATATAGCATATTCTCTTTGATCACAATATAGCTAAACTAGAAATCAATAACAAAATGATTGTGAAAAAAAGGCCATATTTTTATATTATAAAAATAGTCTGCTAAATAGATCATTTGTCAAAGAAGAAGTAACATAAAATTTAAACTATTTTAAACTGAATTTACTGAAAATTTTTGCCATCCTTTGCTTACTCCAAGGCAGTAGTCACTAATATGACAACAACATTTTGTTTTTCACGATGGAAAAGTTTTACTTTTTCTGTTTTTCTCAAAAATATACTTTCTAATGTCTATCAGTGGAACAAAAAACTTTCAAAAATGTTTTCAATTATTTCTCTGATGAAATAAACTTCTTATTTCTTGTCATAAGTTAACTATTAATAGTGTTGCAGCTAATTACGTCTTGATTATGATTTGTAGGTTGAGCTTTAGGAGTTCCGCATAAATATCAATATATATTGCACAATAAAGGAAATTTACATTTCTCTGTTTCAGCAATTTGGGGTATCTCCTTTTATTTATAAAATGAGGCCTTACTATTGAAGCTGTGAAGAAATTTTTTTATAATTATATGATCATGACATTTAATTTCAGAGCAGTAACTATTTGTGTCATTGTCAAGTAAATCTGAATGCTCAACGAAGACATTAGAACTAATCCATCCAGCTGGAATGTCTTTGTCCGTTATCTAAGTAGACATGTAGAATACCTTGGGGCTTAAGTAATTGCTCTAGATCTGTTCATCTTTTGATCAACAATCTCCAGAGCTTGTATTAAGGTTTGGCTTGGATTGTTGAAAGCTCAGCATGAAATCAAATAAATGGTAAGAAGTATAAAATCTATGTTAATATTTTAATCTTAAAATATCTAATAAATTTATTCAATAGCTCTGAGTTCTAGAAAAGAACCGGAATTGTTAACAGAACAGTGTAAGTACCCTGAGAAAAGAATTATTAACTAGCTCTTATCTTCCATCACTTTATTAAGTTAAAAATATATATGTATAACATCTTTATCTGTTTTAAAATTTTATTACAGTATCACAGTTTGTAGTTAGACAGACATAAACAGGATAGAGGCGGGCCCCCCCCCCACCCCGCCCCAGGAATGTCAGTCAACCATCAGGAAATGGTGAGGCAGTTGTTAAACTGTCTCTAAAATAATAATTGGTCACAGCCAGCACCAAGGAAAAGCAGGCTCCTAACAGACAGAAAACACCTGAAGCTGCTGATCAGCAGCTTCCTGATAATATCTCGGGAGTTGTGCAAGTGAGCTCAAGCGCAGCACTAAGACGCAAAATGGCAGAGTTTCACTGTTACATGACCTTCCTCCAGGAACATTTGACAGGTAAGGAAAATCACCTCAAATGACCATATGCACAGCTTTAGTAAACACACCCACCGTGTATGCAGCCCCTCCCAAGTGCTGGCAGGCCACTCTGCATGTGGACAGACCATCTCAAGCAAAAATCAAGGGAGAAGAATCGGAAACCTTGGAACTATGCCAACGTATAAAAACACCACGTTTAGGGTCAGATGAAGTGCTTTGATTTCTCAAGTCGCCAGCTTGGCCCTTTTCAAAGTGTACTTTACTTCTTTTTGTTCCTGCTCTGAAACTTTTTAAATAAACTTTCACTCTGTCTCTAAAACTTGCCTCAGTCTCTCTTTCTGCTTTATGCTCCTCAGCCAAATTCTTTCTTTTGAGGAGGCAAGAATCGAGTTGCTGCAGACTTGTACAGATTCACCACTGCTAACAACAGCACTAAGAAGGCAAAATAACTCTGCTGAAGTGTGCCTTCCCCTGAGCAGTTCATTCGGTATTTGATATGCAAATATACTAATCCATTTAATTGAGTTAAAAAAATGTAAGTTAAATTAATATAATACATATGTGGCGTTATAATATGAATCTAGAAATGCAAGCAAAGCTCTAGCATCCTTTCCCGCAGAATCTAATTAGATAAAACTCTTTGTCGAGTCAACTTTTCCTTTTCTCTAAGTGAATGAACATTTTCATCTCTGAATTAAACTAGAAACGTAACTCAAGTTTCTGTTGAAACCTAATTCTGAATAAATGTAACATCGATACTGGTGTCTTCTGTTTCTAAACTACATCTAAATACTCATGAACTTCGTACACATGTAGTTCTTTTTCTTCGCCTATCATCCATAAAAGTTTACTTTTGAAAAGTTACTAAATAAAATGTGGAATTTCTCTATTAAAATGAAGTATTATATTTATGTTATATTATAAAAAAGCATTCTTTTTGACAAAAATGAATTCATTGAGTATCAAAACATTATGCAGTGATTACATGCAAGCAGTTACATCTTTACACAAGCAGGGAATGTACTAGCCAAAAAAGCATGTCGTCAATTTCTTTTTTTCCTAGCAAATAGCTTCTCTAAGGAGAAGAAAGAAAAAGAGGCAGTTGGTACAAGCTGCAGGTGTCTGGCTGCTGAGGGAGAGGTATCATTTGGGAAGCACAGTAGGTGGCCTAAACTGAAAAGAAGATGACATTTAGGGATAGCAGTAGGTGTTTTCTATGAGGAGGAAGGACCTCTAACCAAAGTTGTCAATGATAGTTTTTGTTCCTTGTCACTGGAAGAATCTGGTAGTTGGCATTTAAACTGACAGCATCAGATATGACTAAAAATAATTATGAATCTCAACATTTTGCAGGCTAAAAAAATTACAGAGGTATCATTTCTGCTTCTGGTTGAGTCTAAATGTCAACAATTGACAAAATGTTAAACATAGCATTCTAATTTTCTCAATTAAATTTTTTAAAAATCAAGATTCTGAATATTTTAAGTAGATCAATTTTTCTTTTCTTTTTTTTTTTTGATACTGAATTTTGCTCTTGTTGCCCAGGCTGGAGTGCAATGGTGTGATCTCGGCTCACAGCAACTTCCACCTCCCAAGATCAGGTGATTCTCCTGCCTCAGCCTCCCAAGTGACTGGGATTACAAGCATGAACCACTATGCCCAGCTAATTTTGTATTTTCAGTAGAGACAGGGTTTCTCCATATTGGTCAGGCTGGACTCGAACTCCCGACCTTAGGTGATCTGCCCACCTCAGCCTCCCCAAGTGCTGAGATTGTAGGCGTGAGCCACCACGCCTGGCCAACATTTTTGAATATAAAAGATACAGTCATAAATTTAATTAGTAATTAAGAGCAGTGAAATAGAAAGCTAATTGTTACTCAGATTGGTTTTTAAATAAACAGATTCCCAGACACCATGATCATTTTCATGATGTATAAGTTACCAATGCCAAAACTTATCTACCTATCATCAAAAAGAAGGATGTCTAAAGATTAGACTTTACCACACTTAAACCTAAAAGGAGATTCAATTATCATAAGTTTGTATATGAGAGTTATTAATACAATTTAAGTAGCTTGCATGAGCAATGCTGGAGATTTGGGGTGCCTAAAGATTAAAAGGTTCCCAAGAAACCAGAGTAAAAGTGACAACATTGGCAGTATTCTATTATCAGATTCTAAAATTCATTGCATTTGTAGAAAGATCATAGAACAATCAAAAGTCCACAAAATACTGTGAGTATGCCCCATAACTATGATAACTCATTTCTGGACAATTATTTATTCTATGAAACTTTTATTCATTTTCCAGCTTTGGTCTGCCTGTAAAGCTGGCAAATGGCAATGGGACCATGCTAGTGCAATTACCAAGAGAAGCCCTGCCAATCACCCACTTTCCTACTCTTCATAAGCAGAGACTCTGTGCAGAAATTCCAGCATGTATAAGTCAGTGTGGGCCATTTATAAATATGTATGTTGTAATCACTAAATATAAAGGGGCAGTGTTTTGAAGCTTTTGCTTGAGGAACCAGCAGCATTTCTGGGTAACATTTGCACCAGAGTGTGCAACTATTAATCTGTTCATATAAAATAAAAATAGAAATTGGAGTAAGCAGAAATATGACAAAAGGAAAGGGAGTGACAAAGAGTAATATGATACAGTAAATAATTTTTGATGTCTTAAATACTCATCCTACCCAAATAAATTGTGTTTAAAGGGGTGGTTCAATTAAGCAAATAGGGTTTAAACCATCTAAAACATTAAAAACGTTAGTAGCAAAGATGACACTTGTTTATAATCATGATGTGAATATAGATGCTGTGTGTTTTGTGTTTATGGTTAAAACAAGAAAGTAGAAGAGTATTATGTGTGATGAGTCTAAAGCCCCTACCTTTACTAAAAGCTCTTTCTCTCTCTCTCTCTCTCTCTCTCTCTCTCTCTCTCTCTATATATATATATATATATATATATATATGTATATATTTTACCTCAGAAGACAGACACTTACAATGAAAAATATACACATTTCAATAGTCTTCCTTAGATAATTAAAGGTGACTTGTAAAGAAAGAAAATATATTTTGGGGTGTTAAATCTGCTGAGAGATTGCTAAAGCAATAGACAGAAATACAGTTCTTGAGGTTCTGCTCTCAGAAGATGAAGAGTTTTAAGTGAACTTTTCAGTTGGTTTCACTCTGAGAGGCTCTCCTCCTCAGTATGATTAATGTTTTCCACACTTGAGTAGAAATTCTCTTGGAAGAAGCTTTTGATATCTATGGTTTGTAAACTTTTATAAACTTGCTATGCACAAAATGGCATATGGGTTATCTCACCTGAATTGAGAATGCTGGTGAGCATGCCAGTTGCTTCATTTTCTCCAGAACAAAATCAGATTTGCATCAGCAGAGAAAAACATATTCTGAAGAAACTGTGCCTCTGTACTGTAGAAATCACTACAATTCATACGTAACATGCAAACAAGTCACAGCCTCTAAATAAAGAAACAACTCTTTCTGATGGCTATATGTTCAGAAACAAAGCTCTTATTAAAAACAAATTATTGAGTCATGGTGAAGTCAATTCAGTATTTCAGGCATGCTATCTTTTACAAAGAGATTAATGTTTACCAGTATAAGAAACAGATACAGAAAATCAATTTCTCTGGAAAAGTAGGAATGGTAAGGAGTCTGGGAAAAAGAAATACTTAGTCTATAAAACAAATAAATTTAAAAAGTGACTCCAACCTTTAAATACAGTGATATTGGCAGTATTAGTAAAATTCAGATGTTGAAAAAGTGGGAAAGATAAGAGATGTGCCCCCTCAACACACAAAAAGAGCAAATTCATTTGCACTAAAAGACCAATCTCTAATTTAAATATGTATCTTAACCTTCCAAACAACTCCCTTGCATATTAACCTTTCAAAAATCTCCCTTATATATACACTAACTGCATGTTAGTTAAATTACTTAACAACTTTGGACTTCAATTTTCCCAACTGTGAAATGAAAATAACATTAGTGCCTATATCATAACGTTGCTGTGAAGGTGAAGTGAGGTAATATATACAGAAAGGTACTTATAAAGGTAATATATACAAAAAAGTACTTACCTTAAACAAGGTAAGTACTTGACCCATATTAACTATTATTTTGTACAAGGTGGGGTTATTGTTAAAAAGTGTATGTGAAAGGAAAATAGCATGCCTCAAAGTAAAATCACATTAAGTAGTAAAACATTTCATTTTATGCATGATGAGTTGACATGGAAACATAGAAAAAGACTTTACCCAGTTTGATTTTTATAGAAGCTCAACTTTATTCTAAAATCGTGTAGTTTGTTTTTTGCTATGTAATCCTTAAAAAGTAGTTAAAAATGGCAATTGTTATTCTGAATGGTTAAAGCTTAGTGTACTTAGATTGTCCATCTGTCTGATTTATCAATGACATTAGATTTATCAATGATATTAGATTGTCAATATTGTGAATGACTTTAGGAATATCAAATAGATTAAATATAATAACTATGTTAGAGTAATATAGTTTTTTTTTATAACCATCCTAAGTAACTCTCTCCTCCCTCTAATCCCAAAGATTGATTTTAGGAGACAATAAGTGAGGAATGCCAGAATAGTTTACAGAGAGAACAGATTTTCCTAATCATGTATTTTTAGTTTTCTTATATGGAATAAGTACTATTTAAATACCATGATAAATGAATAGACATAAATATTTGACCTTTTAAATCATAGTATCTTCATGCATTTTCTTCAACTGCAATTAAATCCTGAATCAAAAACAGCAATAAATTTTGAGCTACTCATTTGGAGAAATAAGAGATTGAAGAAAATATCCATTAATCAGAGGTATAAGAAGTTCATGTCTTAAGTCAAACATACTAAGTCAAAACCATGACTACCTGGAGGCCTCACTTCAAAAATCCTGATACTACCCCCAAACATGTCTGTTCCATCTGTCTAGTCAAATGTGAACACAATTATCTGAAGAAAAAAAATGTTGTTTCGTAATTCCATACACTTAGTATTATCAAGGTATTAGAAATATTTTTACAGAGGCTAAAAAGTTCCATAATATTGCTTCAATTTGCTTTTTCATTTCATAAAATGAAACAAATGTCACCACCAACAGTTAGCCATATATACTTGAAATGGGAAATTAACTCTAAAATGCAGACTTAATTATTTGTGACATTCTTTTATTTATGAGCTACAGAGTAGACACCCTGTTATATACACTGAAAAAATATTGGAACAAAAAATAAGAAAAAGACAGGTAAAAATATATGAACATAAATTAGTTGGCTGCATATCTAAAGCTCTCCTAGCTAAAAATCTACCTTGCATATAATTTTTGTATCATCCACTAAAAACCCAGTACTTTTTCTTTAAACTACTTTTTAATAATTACATAGCAAAAAAACAAAAATTATGCAATTTTAGAATAACTTTCAGCTTATATAAAAAATCAAACTAGGTAAAGTATTTTTCTATATTAGCATGTCAACTCATCATGCATAAAATGAAATGTTCTACTATTTAATACGATTTTACTTTGAGGCATGCTATTCTCTTTTCACATACACTTTTTAACAATAACCCCATCTTGTACAAAATAATTGTTGATATGTGTCATGTACTTACCTTGTTTAAGCACTCATCTTTTTGTATGCATTAGCTCATTTTACCTTCACAGCAAAGTTATGATATAGACACTAATGTTACCTGTATTTCACGGGTAAGCAAATTGAAATGCAATTGGTTATTTAACTATATGAAATATATTAGATATTCTTCCTGGTAATCGTGTTAAAGCACAAGAAGCATTTATTCATAGCTGTTACTTGACATAATTTGATAGATTACAAATTCTTTCTATCAAATGTATCCCTCATTCTAATTTGTCTGCAGTAAGGTCTGAAATTTCATTGAAATCACATTGCAGGGTTAAAGGGTATAATTTCCAGGATGTGCTGTACTTGTTAAAATCCAAATAGTAACCTGGGTGCTATCACAGCATGAGTTTGTTTGTTAAATGATAAATGGGCATCTACGCACTAAGTGACTGAAACTTTGGTTCTATGAATTTTAATTGAGATGGAGGCGAAGGAAAACAAAATATCTGGATCCTGGGTATCTTCCAAAGGCCAAAAAAAAAAAAAAAATACTTCAACGTGAGTAATAACAAATCTAGAAGACACAGAGACAGCGTTCATTTTAGGAATTTCTGCAGATGTGTCTGATTTCTCATATACTTAAACATTTGCAAACAACAAACTATAAATTTGGCAGCTACTTCAGCACTTCAACCATTATGTCTATGCAGCTGTCTTGAAAAGCAGCAGTCAGAATATTTTACTTCACTTCATTTTGGAAAAGTTGCCTCAGACTTTCAGGTAACAAACTATGCTCACTGTATTTCCTTTATAAGCACAGGGATGGATGGACACACACACACACACTCACACAAAATTATCATGCCTTAATCTACTATCTTTGTCAACACCACACTAAAGTTGAACTAAGTCAAGATCATAGAATCGTATTTTACTACTTATTCTTTATTCTCTATATCCGTCCAATTGATATGGCTTTGATGACTGGAGGAACACCGGGGTTTTTCTTTTGAGCCACTAGGATTGACACAGATATATGTGGAGTGGTTTTAAGGAGCAAAAAGTTTAATAGGCAAAAAAGAAGAAAACAGCTTTTCTGAATAGAGACAGAGGAAGGAAGGCTTGGAACAAAGAGGAACCTCACGTGTGGCGGAAAATTGGTTGGTTATATTGGGAGGCTGCAAGAGGGAGTGTCTGGTTTACATAAGGCCCAGGGGATTGCTTTCACCAGGTGTGTTATTTACACAGCCCATGAAAAACCTGACCCTTCCCCCTTAGCTTTTTAATATGCAAATGTGGGTTGTCATAATGTTTCGTGAACATGATGTTATTTGGAAGTGGCCATGACACTTGGCACAGGTGGTGACAAGGAGAAGAGAGCAGAAATCGCCATGTTGGATACACCCAGCTTCTATTTGCCGGCATTTGTATATTAAAGCTTGCTGGCTTGGCTTTTTATGTCACTTTTCTGTTATTTTTTTTTTCATGTTTTAAATGTTTATTCAATTTTTAAAAATCTTACACCTGTGGCCAGGCGCAGTGGGTCAAGCCCTTAACCCCAGTACTTTGGGAGGCCGAGCGAGTGGATCACTAGATCAGGAGATCAAGACCATCCTGGCCAGCATGGTGAAACCCCATCTCTACTAAAAATACAAAAAATTAGCTGGGTGTGGTGGTGCGTGCCTGTAATCCTAGCTGCTCGGGAGGCTGAGGCAGAAGAATTGCTCGAACACGGGAGGTGGAGATTGCATTGAGCCGAGATTGTGCCACTGCACTTCAGCCTGGCGACAGATCGAGACTCTGTCTCAAAAAAAAAAAAGAAAAAGCACACAACTTACACCTATGATAAACACCAAAGTTATATATTTTCACACAATTCTTACAACTGTTCGAAGATGGTATAATAATGCAGATTATTCTGTAAAATTCACCTAGGATGATGCTACTATTTTTTTAATTGTACTTTAGGTTCTGGGGTACATGTGCAGATCATGCAGGATTGTTTCACAGGTACATACATGGCAAGGTGGTTTGCTGCCTCCATCCCCCCATCACCTATATCTGGCATTTCTCCCCATGTTATCCCACCCCAACCTCGACACCATCCTCTGTCTTTCCCCTAACCCCTCTCAACAGACCCCAGTGTGTGATGCTTCCCTCCCTATGTCCATTCTGTTAGTTTTTACCAAAAACCTTTACTCTGTTTACCTACTTAAACATTATTTCTGATAACTTTTGTATTACAATCAAGTCCAAAGTTTTACTACTTCATCTTTTGTAATTTCTCATTTTATCTTCATTTTAATTTTTACTGCTATTGTGAAGGCTCTTAGTGACTATTCCTAAATGATCGCTTAGAATCTGTCCCCATTCATCTACCAGATGCCTCTGCCATCATCTTTCTAACATTACACTGCTAAAGGCCAACATTTATTAGCACTAACTATACTAAAAGATAGTTGTGCTATCTAAAAGATCTACCAAGATTATTACATCTAATTTTCACAAGAGCCCTATGAGGCAAGAACTGTTATCCTCAATTTATTGATAAAACCCTGAGCCTGAAAATGGTGGAGTGACACAGCTATAAATCGTAAAAACAAGATTTGAACCCAGGATGTTTAATTCCAGAATAATGTTATTGAGTATGTTACATTGTTTCACTGAACAATAATTTTAACATGTTAACGCATGATCTGGAAATTGTCTATGACATCTCATTACACATAGCTAGTAAAGAACTAGCATTCATTGAGTGCCAACTCCATGTTAAGAATTTATGTGAATTATTTAAACTTTTTAATGGCCGTAAAATTTACAATTATTTCCATTTTACAGGCTCAGAAACTTGTAACAGGTTCAGAAACTTGTGAATGCCACACTTTAATCTTATCTCCTCTCCAACACCCTGAAATCCCAAGTTTGAACAGCCATCTGGCCCCGAGGCAACCATTTCCTTAGGAAGACTAAGTTTCTCCAGTGTGCAGAAATATGAAGGATGGAAGAAAAAAGAAAGCGATATCTGGTACTATCGTAATCATTTATCTGTGGATTGTCACTGCTTTCATGTCTAACATCAATCATTAATAACCTGTGTTTGGTAGGTTTGAAAATGCTGGATGGATTGTGTGAGTTCTTAGATGGAACGATAGCCACAATAAGGACAGAGTTGGTTTTTACAATCACCTTGACACTTCTCAAAAGCTATTGAAACTAACAACTATTTATTTCTCCTGTGCTAATTTTTCTTATACAAATTGAGAAGACAGAATTTGGAGTCAATGGCAAGTGATAGTACAACAGGCTTGGTCAATTGTTAAGCCCTGAGGAATGTATTCCGCACCAAATATCAGCTCCCTTTACAACAGTGGTTCTTAAAGTGTGGTTCTGGTGCAGCATTATTTGCATAACTTGTAAACTTGTGGGAAATGCCAACGTTCAGGCTTCTCTTCAGAGGTACTCAATTGGAACCCAGAGGTGGGGCCAAGAAATGTATATTTTGGTAGTCCCTGAAGGTGATTCTGACACATAATAAAGTTATGAAAACCACTGCTTTAGAATGTGAGATATTTAGCACCATTGTTTTCTTCAGCTTTAGGCCTTTAATAATTTCTGGGCAGTATATAACCTAGAGTTTAAAAATCCATTTGTCTTTTTATCTTGACCATTTCTTCTTTCGACATCAATACCTTATATCTTCAAATTTTCTCATGCTATAATTGCTGAAATTTACATTAAAAATTACTGTACATAAAATAAAAATGTTTACTATATTTCTCTTTTCCCAGAATATAAAATATATTATTTCTATCACTGATGTTGTTAAGAATATCTAAATGTTATTTTTAGTAGTTTCATTAAAGAAATTAAAAAAACAAAAGCAATTTAAGGAAATTTCTAAGACAAATAATATGATTCTCATGATTCCTCCAGAGTAGAATGACTGATGTGTAATATTGCTGTCTTCTAATTTCTATTTCTTAATTTGTGAGTCTCTTTGTGTGTATTTCACAAGGCATATTCTCAGCTACAATAGCATTAAAATGTCCTAAAAGAAATACATATTTATGAATGTTTTAATAACATAATATTTTTAAATTTGTGGTTACTCTTATCATCATATAGATAAAATTAAATGTAGTTTTAAAAGAAATTTATAAAAATTATTTCATTATTCAGTAAGACTAAATTAATTTAAGCTGCATATTTATAAGCTCATTCTAGATGTCATTTCTCTCACAAACATTTCTGACCTACCCTTACTTCCATTTATTTGCTTCATGCATTACTATTCATTAGTTTCTTACAAACCTGCCTGCAGAGATTGTTCTAGTTGAGATTTTTCTAAACACTCAAGTAATAATAAATTCATATAATAGAGAAATTAAAATATTCTGTGATAGTCTTAATGACTTCTTTACAATTAAAAATATTTAAGGAAATTATCCTGAAAAGAAACATTTGCTAAGGAATAGAGATATGTGGAAACAGATAAAAAAAAATACTCAACACCATTAGTTATCAGGGAAATGCAAACTGAAACCACAATGTACTACCCAAGTATAAGAGTAGCAGCAAAACAAACAAACACAAACCTGACAAGATCAAACGTTGGTGATGATGTAGTGCAACAGGTTTATGGAAAATTTTAATTGCATAACTAGAAATAACTGCTTCAACATTTAAAATATGATTAGAGGCCAGGCCTGGTGGCTCATGCCTGTAATCCCAGCACTTTGGGAGGCTGAGTTGGGAGGATCATGAGCTCAGGAGATGGAGACCATCTTGTCTAACACACTGAAACCCTGTCTCTACTAAAAATACAAAAAATTAGTTTGGCATGGTGGTACATGCCTGTAGTCTCAGCTACTCAGGAGGCTGAGGCAGGAGAATCACTTGAACCCGGGGGGCAGAGGTTGCAGTATTGCACTCCAGCCTGGGTGACAGAGCGAGACTCTGTCTCAAAAAAGAAAGTATACACACACACACACACACACACACACATATATGATTAGAACTTTTTTGTTATTTAATTTGAGCAAAAGAGGACAGCTTACACAGATTAAGATTTCACTTAAAGTTAAATGCAATGAGATGGGAACAGCCTATTAAATAACATTTAACATATCTACAGCTAACATCTATACATAATGGTGGAAGAATGAATGCTATTCTAATGTTAGGATCAAGACAAATATCTGCTTTCACTACTCCTAGTAGCATCACATTGGGGAACTTAGCTTGCAAATAAGACAAAATAAAGAAAGGATTGACATATAGAGGGCATAGTAAGAAACAAAACTGCCTCTATTTTCAGAAGACATGACAGTCAAAATACAAAATGTACAAAAAGTTCTTACATCTCATAAGTGAACTTAGGAAGGTCTCATAATACAAGGAAAATATACAGAAATCAGTCATATTGTATTGCAGCAATAGTTGGAATTTGAAGTTTTTAAATGACATCAGTTACAACAGCACTAAATAAAATTGAGTACTTGGGTATAAACAACACAATATGTGAAGAATGTCTGCACTGAAAGTCATAAAACGCTAGTGAAAGAAATCAAATACCTAAATCAATAGAGATGAAAAACATATTTTCCATGTTCATGAATTAGAAGGTGCAATATTGTTAAGATGTTCATTCTTTCTCATTTGCTATATGCACTTAAAGATATTCTTATCATAATCCCAGCAAGCTTTTATTCAGATATCAGAATCTGATTCTAAAATATACATGGAAAAACAAATAAACTACAATAGCTAAAACAACACAGCAAAATAAGAAAAAAGCTTAAGAGCTCATACTATGCAATTTCAGGACTTACTATAAAACTGTAATAATTAAAACAGTGTAGTACTGGAAAAAAGATAAACATACACAACAACAGAATAGAATAGACAGCTGAGAAATAGGCCTATATGAGTATAGTTTATTGCTTCTTTTTACAAAGACTCAATAATTTAATAAAGAAAGGATTTTTTCAACAAATATTGCTGTATCAACTGTAAATACATATGCAAAATAATAAACCTTCTAACATTTAGGCCCCTCTGCTGCAGTACTGCTGGAGGTCCACTCCAGACCCTGCTTGTCTGGGGATCACACATGGGGGCTGCAGAACAGTTAGGGTTGCTTCTGGTTTCTTCTTCTGTTATCTTCATCCCAGAAGGGTACTTGCCAGATGTCAGCCTGAGATCTCCTTTATGAGGTGTCTCTTTGGGTATACGGGCGTCGGGGAGCTGCTAGAGGAGACAGTCTGTCCCTTATAGGAGCTCAAGTGCTGTGCTGGGAACTCCATTGTTCCATGCAGAGCTGCTGGGAAGGTACTTTTAAGTCCACTGCTGTGGAACTCATAACTGCCTCATTTCCCAGGTGCTGTGTCCTAGGAAGGTCGGCTCCATTTATTAGTTCCTGTCGTGCTTTAAATGTTGAAGCAGTTATTTCTAGTTATGTAATTTTTTCATAGATGCCCTGCCCTGCATGGAGTAGTCTAGTACAGTCTGCCAGCAGAGGTGTTGCTGAGCTGCCGCAGGCTCTGCCCAGCTGCTGTGTGAACTGCCTCGGCAGTGGTGATCGCCCTACCCCGCACTGAGCTAGACCATCCTGGGTCCAGCTGTGCTTACTGCGAAATTCTCAATCCAGAGTGTTTCTGATTGCTTGTTTTGCGGGGGTGGTATCTGCAGAGCCAGGTAGCCTGGCTCCCTTTCTCTGTCCCCTCCCTTTCAGTTGTATGGGCGGCTCTCTCTCCCAGGCGTTCCAGCAGCCAGTTGAAACGGCCACCCAGATTTGTGTATTTCTGTGAGCCAGCCCGGCAGTGGCTGAAACCCCCATGCTGAAAACTCATGGTGCTTTTTGGTCCAGGAATCTCCCGGTCTGTGGGCAGTGAAAATTTGTTTGGAAATGCAGTGGGCACCCACCCTCTGCATTGTTATTGCTGGGAACTGCACTCCAGAGGTGTTCCTATTTGGCCATCTTGGATCCTCCCCTATTTCATCTTTTGTATTTTTTTTATTCAATTTTGCTTAGCTATGGTCTGATCTTTGTTATTTATTTTATTCTGTGGGTTTAGGTTTGGTTTGTTCTTGTTTCTCTAATTCCTTGAGGTGTCAACTTAGATTATCTATTTGTACCCTTTCAGACATTTTGATGTGGGTATTTAATGCTATGAAGTTTCCTCTTAGTATCACTTTTGCTGTATCCCAGATATTTTGATAGGTTGTGTCAGTATTATTATTTAGTTCAAAGAATTCCTTAATTGCCATCTTGATTTCATTGTTGACCCAAAGATTATCCAGGAGCAGATTATTTAATTTCTTGGAATTTGTGTAGATTTGAGGGTTCCTTTTGTAGTTAATTTCCAATTTTACTGCACTGTAGTCTGAGAGAATACTTGATATAATTTTGAATTTCTTAAATTTATTGAGACTTGTTTTGTGGCCTATCCTATAATCTATCTTGGAGAGTGTTCCATGTGCTGATGAAAAGAATGTCTTACTTGCTAATGAAAAAATGTATATTCTGCAGTTGTTGTGTAGAATATTCTATAAACATCTGTTAAGTTCATTTTTTTCCAGAGTATTGTTTAAGTTCATTATTTCTTTGTTGACTTTCCGTCTTGACTTTTCTTTTGTTGATAGTGGAGTATTAAAGTTCCCCACAATTGTGTTGCCATCTATCTCATTTCTTAGGTCTAATAGCAACTTTTCAAAATTGGGAGCTCCAGTGCTAGGTGCATACATATTTAGTATTGCAATATTTTCCTGCTAGATTAATCTTTCTATCATTATATAATGTCCCTCTTTGTCCTTTTTATCTGTTGTTGCTTTAAAAATCTGTTTTGTCTGATATAATAAGAAGAGCTATTTCTGCTCACTTTTATTTTCCATTTTTATGAAATATCTTTTTATATCTCTTTACCTTAAGTGCATATGATTTCTTATGTGTTAGGTGAGAATTGTGAAGACAGGAGATACTTGGCTGGTGGAATTTTATCCATTCTGCCATTCTGTAAATTTTAAGTGGATCATTATGGTATTTACATTCAACATTAGTATTGAGTCGTGAGGTACTGTTCTATACATCATGCTAGTTTTTGCCTGAAGACCTTGGTTTTTTTTTTTTTTAATTGTGCAATTGTTTTACAGACCCTGTGAAATTTATACTTTAAAGGGGTTCTATTTTTGTGTATTTTGAGTTTTTCTTTCAAATTTTATAATCTCTGTTAGCATTTCTAGTAGTGCTGGCTTGGTAGTGGTGAATTCTCTCAGCATCTGTTTGTCTGAAGAAGACTTTATCTCTCCTTCATATATGAAGCTTAGTTTTGCTGTACACAAAATTCTTGGCTGATAATTATTTTGTTTAAGGAAGATAACCATAGAACACCAATTCCTTCTGGCTTATAGGTTTTCTGCTGATAAATTTACCGATAATCTGATAGATTTACTTTTATAAGTTACTTGATGCTTTTGCATCACATGTCTTAAGATTCTTTCCTTTGTCTTGGCTTTAGATAACCTGATGACTATGTGCCTACGTTATAATCTTTTTGTGATGAATTTCCCAGGTGTTGTTTGAGCTTCTTGTATTTGGATGTCTAGATCTCTAGCAAGACCAGGGAAGTTTTTCTTGATTATTTCCTCAAATAAAATTTCAAAACTTTTGGATTTCTCTTCTTCCTCAAGAATACCAATTATTCTTATATTTGATCATTTAACATTATCTCAAATTTCTTGAAAGCTGTATTTATTTTTTAAGTTATTTTTTCTGCTTGTTTGATTCTATTGTTAAAACTTTCCAGTGTATTTTATATATCTCTAGGTTTGTCTTTTATTTCCAGAAGTTGTGATTATATTTTATGATATCTATTTTTCTGGAGATATTTTCATCCATATCCTGGATTGTTTTTCTAATTTCTTTAAGTTGTATTTCACCTTTTGCTGGTATCTCCTTGAGTAGCTTAATGATCAGCCTTCTGAATTTTTTGTCTGGCAATTGGGAGATTTCTTCTTGATTTGGGTCCATTGCTGGAGAGCTAGTGTGATCTTTTGGGGGTCCTATAGAACCTTGTCTTTTCTATTACCAGAATTACATTTCTGGTTCCTTCTCATATGGGCAGACTATTTCAGTGGAAAGATCTGGAACTCAAGTGCCGCTATTCAGATTACTTTGTCCCATGTGGTGATTCCTTGATGTAGTGCTCTCCTCCTTCCCCTAGAAATGGAGTTTCCTGAAAGCCCAATTGCAGTGATTGTTATTGCACTCCTAGTTGTAACCACCCAGAGAGGCTACCAGCCTCTGGGCTGGTGGTGGGGAATGTCTGCAAAGAGTCCTGTGATGTGATCTGTCTTCAGGTCTCCCAGACACGGATAGTAGCACCTGTTCCAGTGAAGCTGGCAGGGGAGTAAAGTGGATTCTGCGCGAGTCCTTGCTTGTAGTTTTATTTAGTGCCCTGGTATTCTTGAATGTTGTTTCAAGAATACCAGGGCACTAAATAAAAGTGCAAGGGGTGAAGTTGTCATGTAGACATAATCAGGACCTATGATTGGCCAGAATGTTGCATGCAGTGGAATTAGCTGTTGTTTTCTCATTCTTTGGAGCAGGGTTGTTCTGTTATGAGTTGCTGTAATGGCTTGAGTGGGTTGGCCTCTAGCCAGAAGATGGTGCTTTCGCAAGAGCACCAGCTGAGGTAGTAGAAGGGGGACAATATCTTGCCCTATATTGACCAGGATAAGTATTCAGGTTTCTCAGGTGATGGGCAGGGCTATAGAGCACTCAAGAGTTTGTGTACTTTTTCTTCTGCTACCAGGGCAGGTAGGGCAACACCATCATTTGGGGCAGGGTTAAGGCAGATCTTAGCTCAGACTCTTTTTACGCAGGGCTTGCTATAGCCACTGTGAGTGGGGGCTGGTTCGCAGGCTAACACGGTTATGCTTCTCAGGGGATTATGGCTGCCTCAGGTGTGTCATACAGGTTGCCAGGGAAGTGAGGGAAAGCTGGTAGTGACAGGCCTCACTCAGCAAACACACAGCCAGCAAGGCCAGTTTCACTCCTGCTGCCATGCCCTGCCAACAGCACAATGTTTATATCCAGGTAACCTGTGAGCAGGACTGAGATCTTGCTCCAGGCTACATGCTTCCCTGGTGAGAAAGCAAGCAGGGCTCTCGGTTCTCACTCCTCTCTGCCTGCCTTCACTGTTGGCTGCGTCTTCTGCAATCATGTTTGCACTTCCCATTTGCCCCCCCATTCTGCTCAGAAAAAAATCATGCTCAAGTCATAATTGATACAAAGTTCAGCAAGAAGCTTCCTTCATCCTGTGGCCCCTCCATAATTCCACTGGTTGCCTTCCCTGAAGACTTCTATGAGATACAGCCAGGGATAGCTTCCCTGGGCTAGAGCTTGGAACTGGGAGTGCCTACAGAGCTCTTCCCACTGCCTGCTACTTCTACTTTTATATTTTGCTCATCTCCCTAAATCCATTTCAGCTCTAGGGTTAAACCCTTCTCCCATGATCTGTATTTGTGGGTTATCCAATGGGGATGTTTGTTCGCAGTCAGATTTTTTCCCCTCTCACACTTTGGGAACTTACAGTTTTTTGACTGTCTCACAGAGCTTGCAGACCAAGCTTCTTATTTCAAAGTGTCTGTGAGTTCTTTTGGTTTTCGTGGTATGTTCCCATAGTGGTTTTTGGAGCACAGACTCACAACATGAGTCTCCACACACTCTTCTGTCTGTTCAAGTGGGAACTGCACAATAGTCCTATCTCTTATCTGCCATGTTTTCTCAGCCCAGCATCTACTTTCATGTTTAGAAAACATGTGAATAAAAGTAAATTATAAAAAGAGAATGTTTACTGGAAAAGCAAGAGGTTTTCAAAAACAAGATTATCATGTAGGAAACTGGCTATGAATAAATAATTTTAAACTATTTAATTGAAAAACGTGGGGGAAAAAAACACACCACAATCCCCATGATATGACTTCTGCTTCTGAATAAGATGTTGGCAGTTGCAGGCCAATATTACCGCCACCACTATTAGAAACAGCTTGATAAATTACAAAACATATTTTAAAAGAAATCAGAGATGTGAAAGCAAGGATAAGTAAGTGAACTAAAATATATTTTTTAAAAGGTGTGGGAGGCACTTTCTGGGATGAGTTGATTATCTCCCTTTATTACTTTCCTGGGAGTACACCTATTCTATGTGTTTCAAATATATCCAACTTTCTCAGGTCGCAAACTACCCTAGGCAGAATGCCCCTGCTAAAAGGAAAATCAGCAAGACTTTCTGTGGCTCTTTGCTGCTGGCTAATATGGCAAATTGGACAATTGAAAAAACTGGAACTCATAGCCAAGATTCAATATGAGACATTTCCTTAATTCTGGTGCAGTACAGGTGGCTGGAAAACTAGGCAGAAAGTTTCTAAAAGGCAGAGGGAAATCTTCCTGATTTTTCTGGGCTTAGGAAATAAAGATATTCTCCAAGTATATTGCCATGTGCCAGTGTTGAATCAATCAGAGGTAAGAAGTTAGCGAACTAAGCTAGAACATTTAAAGTGCAGAACTAGATTTCCTAAAGAACCCAGGAGACTAAAACAAATCAAGGTCCCAATCAGAGACATTTCTAGAAAGGCCCTGCCTATTACCAAAAAAGACAAGAATGTAGACTTAGTCTAAGAAACTGAAACCAACTGGCACAAATTTTTATGTATTTAACTTTTGTGGGTACATGGTAGGTATATATACTTATGGGCCACACAAGACATTTTGATATAGGTATGCAAAGTGTAATAATCACATCAGGATAAATAGGGAATCCATGACCACAAGCATTTATTCTTTGTGATACAAATAGTCCAATTATACTCTTTTAGTAATTTTAAAGTGTGCAATTACATTATTTTTTACTATAGTCCACCTGCTATGCTAGGAAATGCTAGATCATATTCATTCTTTCAGACTATTTTTGTACCCATTAACCATCTTCACTTCCTCTCAATCCTGCCCCTACCGCTGCCCCACTACACTTCCCAGTCTCTGGTAACCATCCTTTTCCTCTGTATCCCATGAGTTCTATTATTTCAATTTTTAGCTCTCACAAATAAGTGGTAACATGTGAAGTTTGCCTTTCTGTTTCTGACTTATTTCAGTTAATATAATGACCTCCAGTTCCATCTGTGTTGTTGAAAGTAACAGGATCTCATTCTGTTTTATGGCTGAGTGGTATTTCATGGTGTAATATATACTACATTTTCTTTGTCTGTTGTTTATCTGTCCATCTGTTTATCTGTTGATGGAGACTTAGGTTACTTCCAAATCTCAGCTATTGGGAAAAGGGCTGCAATAAACATGGGAGTATAGACATCACTTGAATATACTGATTTCCTTTCTTTTGGGTATATACCTCGGAGTGGGATGTATATATCTAGAAGCTGAATCATATGGTAGCTATATTTTTCGTTTTCTGGTGAACTTCTAAATGGTTCTCTCTAGGGGTTATGCTAATTTACATTCCTACCAACAGTGTATCAGAGTTCCCTTTTCTCCACAACCTTGTCAAAATTTGTTATTGGCTGACTTTTAGATAAAAGCCATTTTAACTGGAATGAGATAATACCTCACTGTAGTTTTGATTTGCATTCTCTGATGATCAATGGCATTGAGCACCTTTTCATATGCCTGTGCCTTTTGTATGTCTTCTGTTCAGAAATGCCTATTCAGGCTTTTTTTCCCTTTTTTAATCAGATTATTAGAATATTTCCTATAGAGTTGTTTGAGCTCCTTATGTATTATGGTTTTAAATCTCTTGTCAAATTGGTAGTTTGGAAATATTTTCTCCCATTCTGTGGGTTGTCTCCTCACTTTCTTGATGTTTTCCTTTGCTGTACAGAAGCGTTTTAACTAGATGTGAACCCATTTGTTCATTTTTGTTTTGCTGACTGGTGTTTGTGAGCTACTACTCAAGACATCTTTGCCCAGTTCAGTGTGTTAGAGAGTTTCTCCAATGTTTTCTTGTAGTAGTTTCATAATGTGAGGTGTTATATTTAAGTATTTAATCCA
This sequence comes from Cacajao melanocephalus, assembly GCA_963573385.1. NCBI lineage: Eukaryota > Metazoa > Chordata > Mammalia > Primates > Pitheciidae > Cacajao > Cacajao melanocephalus. Next base: position 22,043 of record CAUYLG010023381.1, on the reverse strand, counting down.
TTTTGATTTAATTTTTATATATAGCAAAACATAAAAGTCTGGCTTCATTCTTTTGCATATGGACATACAGGTTTTTTCCAGCAAAATTTATGGAAGAGACTGTTCTTTCCCTATGTTCTTGGTAACTTTGTTATTTTAAAAATGAGTTCACTGTAGGCATAGGGATTTGGTTCTGAAATCTTTGTTCTGATACATTTGCCTATGTGTCTGTTTTTATGCTAGTACTATGCCATTTTTATTAATAAAGCTCTGTGGTATAATTTGAGGTCAAGTAATGTGATTCCTCCAGTTTCATTCCCCTCCCCCCCAGGATAGCATTGGCTATTCTAGAAGGAATTTTGTATTTCCAATTATTTATTTATTTCCCTGAAAACTGTCCTTAGTATGTTGATAAGGACTGCATTGGATCTGTAGTTTGCTCTGAGTGGCATGACATTTTAACAATATTCATTCTTTCAATCAGTGAACATGGAATCTCTTTCCATGTTTTTGTGCCTTCTATTTCTTGCATCAGTGTTTTATAGTTTTTATTGTAGAGATCTTTGACTTCTTTGGTTAAGTTTATTACTACATATTTAATTTTACTTATAGTTATTGTAAGTAGATTACTTTCTTGATTTCTTTCATAATGGTCACTGTTGGCATATAGAAATTATACTAATTTTTGTATATTGATGTTTTATCATCCTGCAACTTTTTACTGAATGTCTCAGTTTTAATATTTTTTTTTGGTGGAGACTTTAAGTTTTTCCAAATGTGAGATCATATCATCTGCAAACAAGGATAATTTGACTTCTTCCTCTCCAATTTGTATGCCCTTTATTTTCTTCTCTTATCTGATTGTTCTAGCTAGGGCTTCAAGGACTATACTGAATAACATTGGTAAAAGTGGGCATCCTTGTCACGTTCCTGAACTTAGAAAACGATTTCTGTTTTTACCCATTTAGTATGATACTTGCCATAAGTTTGTCACATATGGCTTTTATTATGTTGGGATATGTTTTATCTGTACCCAGTTTGTTTTTATAGTTTTTTTTTTATCATGAAGGAATATTGACATTTATCAAATTTTTTCAGCATCAATTAAAATTATTTCTTGTTTTTGTCCTTCGTTTCTTTGATATAACAAATCATATAAATTAATTTTTTTATGTTGAACCATCCTTGCATCCCCGGGATAAACCCCACTTGGGTATTGTTCCCCTCTCTTATTTCTGGTTTTAGGTTGAGTCTTCTCTCTATTTTCTTAGTTAATTTAGATGAAGAATAGTTAAATATGTCAATCTTTTTGAAGAGCTTTTTTTCGAATTTCTTATATTGTTTTTCTAATCTCTATTTTATCTCCAATCTACTCCTTTTTATTTTCTTCCTTCTGCCAACTTTGGGTTTAGTTTGTTTCTGTTTTTCTAGTTCTTTACAGCATGAAGATTAGGTTGAGGTCTTACTTCTTATTTTAATGCAAGCATTTATAGCTCTTAATATTCCTTTTAAGACTTCTTCTGTTGCATCCCATACATTTTAATATGCTGTATTTTCATTTCAGTTTGTCTCAAAGTAATTTGTAATTTCCCTTGTGAGTTCTTCTTTGACCTGTTTGTTGTTTACATGTGAGTTTTTAATTACCACATAATTGTAGGCTTTATGGTTTTAATTCTGCTACTTATTTCTAGTTTCATTCCATTGTGATCAGAAAAGATGCTGTGTTTGATATTAATTTTTGTTTCTAATTTATAAAGACTTATTTTGTCACCTAATACTTGGTATATTCCAAGATATGTTCAATGTGAACTTGAGAATAAAAGCATATTTTGTTGATTTTTGGTGAAATTACTTTTTAAAGTTTTTAGTATCAATTGGTTTATAGTGTTAAGTCTTCTATTTACTTCCTTATTGATTATTTGATTATATTATTATCACAGTGGGGTTAATTTTTCCTACTATTAATGTAAATATGTTCATTTTTCCCCTTATTGCTATCATTGTTTGCTTGATATATATTTGTGCCCTGATGTTCAATGCATATATGCTTATAATTATTTCTTCTTTGTGAATTGACCCTTTTATCCATAGATATTGCCCTTCTTTTTTGCTTGTAACAGTTTTTTTTTTTTTTTTTTTTTTTTTTACTTAACGTCTATTTTATTTTCTAATATTAGTATAATCACCTTTGCTCTTTTTTGATTACTATTTGCATGGAATACGGTTTTTCCTCTTTTCACTTTCAATCTATGTATGTCCTTACATCTAAAGTAAGTTTCTTATAGATGGCATATAGTTTAATCCTACTTTTTTTTTCTTTTACTTTAAATTCTGGGGTACATGTGCAGATCTTGCAGTATTGTTACATAGGTATACACATGCCATGGTGGTTTGCCGCCTCCATACCCCTGGCACCTACATTAGGTGTTTCTCCTAATGTTATCCCTCCTCAATCTCCCCACCCCATGCTATTCCTCCCCTAGACCACCCACTCCCCAACAGACCCCAGTGTGTGATGTTCCCCTCCCTGTGTCCATGTGTTCTCATTGTTCAACACCCACTTATGAGTGAGAAAATGTGGTGTTTGGTTTTTCTGTTCTTGTGTCAGTTTGCTGAGAATGATGGTTTCCAGATTGATCTATGTCCCTGCAGAGGACATAAACTCATCCTTTTTTTATGGCTGCATGGTATTCTATGGTGTATATGTGCCACATTTTCTTTACCCAGTCTATCCTAGATGGGCATTTGGGTTAGTTCCAAGTATTTACTATTGTAAATAATGTTGCAATGAACATACATGTGCATGTGTCTTTATAATAGAATGTTTTGTAATCCTTTGGGTATATACCCAGTAATGGGATTGCTGGATCAAATGGTATTTCTATTTCTAGATCCCTGAGGAATTGCCACACTGTCTTCCGCTATGGTTGCACTAATTTACACTCCCACCAACAGTGTAAAAGCATCCCTATTTCTCCACATCCTCTCCAGCATCTGATGTCTCCAGATATTTTAATGATCACCATTCTAACTGGCATGAGATGGTATCTCAATGTGGTTTTGATTTGCATTTCTCTAATGACCAGTGATGATGAGCTTTTTTTCATATGTTTGTTGGCTGCATAAATGTCTTCTTCTGAGAAGTGTCTGTTCATATCCTTCACTCCATTTCTGATGGGGTTGTTTGTTTTATTCTTGAAAAATTGTTTAAGCTCTTTCTAGATTCTGGATATTAGCCCTTTGTCAGATGGATAGCTTGCAAAATTTTTTTTCATTCTGTTGGTTGCCAGTTCACTCTAATGACTGTTTCTTTTTCTGTGCAGAAGCTCTTAAGTTTAATTAGATCCCTTTTGTCTATTTTGGCTTCTGTTGCCATTGCTTTTGGTGTTTTAGTCAGGAAGGACTTGCCTATGCCTATGTCCTGAATGGTTTTGCCTAGATTTTCTTCTAGGGATTTTATGGTGTTAGGTCTTATGTTTAAATCTTTAATCCATCTGGAGTTAATATTTGTATAAGGAAGGGTTCCAGTTTCAGTTTTCTGCAAGTGGCTAGCCAGTTTTCCTAACACCATTTATTAAAACAGGGAATTATTTTCCCATTGTTTGTTTTTGTCCATTTTGTCAAAGATCAGATGGTTGTAGATGTGTGGCATTACTTCTGAGGCCTCTGTTCTATTCCATTGGTCTATATCTCTGTTTTGGTACCAGTACCATGTTGTTTTGATTACTGTAGCCTTGTAGTATAGTTTGAAGTCAGGTAGTGTGATGCCTCCATCTTTGTTCTTTTTGCTTAGGATTGTCTTGGCTATGCAGGCTATTTGTTGGTTCCATATGAAGTTTAAGGTGGTTTTTTCCAGTTTTGTGAAGAAGATCAATGATAGCTTGATGAGGACAGCATTGAATCTATAACTTACTTAGAGCAGTATAGCCATTTTCATGATATTGATTCTTCCTACCATGAGCATGGAATGTTTTTCCATCTGTTTGTGTCCTCTCTTATTTCCTTGAGCAGTGGTTTGTAGCTCTCCTTGAAGAGGTCCTTCACTTCCTTTGTTAGTAGTATTCCTAGGTATTTTCTTCTCTTTGTAGTAATTGTGAATGGGAGTTCACTCATGATTTGACTCTCTGTTTGTCTGTTATTGGTGTATAGGAATGCTTGGGATTTCTGCACATTGATTTTGTATCCTGAGACTTTGCTGAATTTGTTTATCAGCGTAAGGAGATTTTGGATGAGATGATGGGGTCTTCTAAATATACAATCATGTTGTCTGCAAAAAGAGACAATTTGACTTCCTCTTTTCCTAATTGAATACCCTTTATTTCTTTTTCTTGCCTAATTGCTCTGGCCAGAACTTCCAATATTATGTTGAACAGGAAAGGTAAGAGAGAACACTCTTGTGTAGTGCCAGTTTTCAAAGGGAATGCTTCCAGGTTTTGCCCATTCAGTATGATATTGGCTGTGGGTTTGTCATAGACAGCCTTTATTATTTTGAGATACATTCCATCAATACCTAGTTTATTCAGAGTTTTTAGTATAAAGGGCTGTTGAATTTTCTCAAAGGCCTTCTCTGTATCTATTGAGATAATCATGTGGTTTTTGTCTATGGTTCTGTTTATGTGATGGATTACTTTTACATATTTGTGTATGTTGAGCCAGCCTTGCATCACTGGCATGAAGCCTACTTGATAGTGATGGATAAGTCTTCTGATGTGCTGTTGCATTCAGTTTGCCAGTAATTTATTGAAGGTTTTGCATCTATGTTCATCATGGATATTGGCCTAATATTTTCTTTTTTAGTTGTGTCTCTGCCAGGTTTTGGTATCAGGATGATGTTGGTCTCATAAAATGAGTTAGAGAGGACTCCCTCCTTTTGTATTGTTTGGAATATTTTCTGAAGGAATGGTACCAGCTCCTCTTTGTACCTCTGGTAGAATTCTGCTGTGAACCAGTCTGGACCTGGAGTTTTTTTGGTTGGTAGACTCTTAATTGCTGCATTGACTTCAGCCTTTGTTATGGTCTATTTATGGTTTCAACTTCTTCCTGGTTTAGTCTTGGGAGAGTGCAAGCATCCAGGAATTTATCCATTTCTTCCAGGTTTACTGGTTTGTGTGCATAGAGTTGTTTGTAGTAGCCTCTGATGGCAGTTTGTATTTTTGTGGAATCAGTGGTGATATCTCCTTTATCATTTTTTATTGCATCTATTTGAGTCTTCTCTCTTTTCTTTTTTATTAATCTGGCTAGCCGTCTCTCTATTTTGTTGATCTTTTTTTCCAAAAAAAAAAAAAACAGCTCCTGGATTTATTGATTTTTTGAAGGGTTTTTGTGTCTCTATCTCCTTCAGTTCTGCTCTGATCTTAGTTATTTCTTGTCTTCTGCTAGCTTTTGAGTTTTTATTTTGCTCCTCTAGCTCTTTCAATTTTTGATAGGGTGTGGATTTTAGATCTTTCCTTGCTTCTCATGTGGGCATTTATTGCTATAAATTTTCCTCTAGACACTGCTTTAAATGTGTCCCAGAGATTCTGGTACGCTGTGTCTTCATTCTTGTTGGTTTCAAAGAACATCTTTATTTCTACCTTCATTTCATTGTTTATCCAGTCAACATTCAAGAGCCAGTTGTTCAGTTTCCATGAAGTTATGTGATTATGAGTTAGTTTCTTAATCCTGAGTTCTAATTTGATTGCACTGTGGTCTGAGAGACAGTTATGATTTCTGTTCTTTTGCATTTGCTGAGGAGTGATTTACTTCCAATTATGTGGTCAATTTTAGAGTAGGTGTGATGTGGTGCTGAGAAGAATGTATATTCTGTGGATTTTGGATGGAGATTTCTGTAGATGTCTACTAGTTTTGCTCGGTCCAGATCTGAGTTGAAGTCCTGGATATCCTTGTTAATTTTCTGTCTCTTTGATCTGTCTAATATTGACAGTGGAGTGTTAAAGTATCCCACTATTATTGTGTGGGAGTCTAAATCTCTTTGTCGGTCATTAAGAACTTGCTTTATGTATTGGTGCATAATACTTGCTGTATTGGGTGCGTTTATATTTAGGATCATTAGCTCTTCTTGTTGCATTGATCCTTTTACCATTATGCAATGCCCTTCTTTGTCTCCTTTGATCTTTGCTTGTTTAAAGTCCGTTTTGTCAGAGACTAGGATTGTAACTCCTGCTTTTTGTTTTTTTGCTCTCCATTTGCTTGGCAAATCTTCCTCCATCCCCTTATTTTGAGCCTATGTGTGTCCTTGCATGTGATATGGGTTTCCTCGATAAAGCACACTGATGGGTTCTGACTTTTTATCGAATTTGCCAGTCTGTGTCTTTTGATTGGGTCATTTAGCCCATTTACATTTAAAGTTAATATTATTATGTGTGAATTTGATCTTGCCATTTTGATGCTAGCTGGTTGTTTTGCCCATTAGTGGATGCAGTTTCTTCATTGTGTCCATGCTTTTTACCATTTGGTACATTTTTGGGGTGGCTGGTACTGGTTGTTCCTTTCTATGTTTAGTACTTCTTTCAGGAGCTCTTGTAAGGCAGGCCTGAGGTGATAAAATCTCTCAGCAATTGCTTGTTCATAAAGAATTTTATTTCTCCTTTGCTTATGAAGCTTAGTTTGGCTGAATATGAAATTCTGGGTTGAAAGTTCTTTTCTTTAAGGATGTTGAATGTTGGCCCCCACTCTCTTCTGGCTTGTAGGGTTTCTGCTGAGAGATCTGTGAGTCTGATGGGCTTCCCTTTGTGGGTAATCCGACCTTTCTCTCTGGCTGCCCTTAGCATTTCCTCCTTCATTTCAATCCTGGTGAATCTGATGATTATGTGCCTTGGTGTTGCTTTTCTTGAGCAATATCTTTCTGGTGTTTTCTATATTTTCTGGACTTGAATATGGGCCTGTGTTGCTAGGTTGGAGAAGTTTTCCTGGATAATATCCTGAAGAGCGTTTTCCAGCTTGGATTCATTCTCTGTGTCACATTCAGGAACATTTATCAAACGTAGATTAGGTCTTTTCACATAATCCCATATTTCTTGGAGGATTTGTTTATTTCTTTTCACTCTATTTTCTCTAATATCACCTTCTCATTTTATTTCATTGAGTTGATCTTCAGTCTCTTATATCCTTTCTTCTGCTTGGTCCATTTGGCTATTGAAACTTGTGTATGCTTCGTGAAGTTCTTGTGTTGTGTTTTTCAGCTACATTATGTCATTTATATTCTTCTCTAAGCTGTTTATTTTCATTAGCATTTCGTCAAACCTTTTTTCAAGGTTCTTAATTTCTTTGCACTGAGATAGAACATGTTCTTTTAGCTCAGAGAAGTTTGTTATTACCCACCTTCTGAAGCCTGTTTCTGTCAATTAATCAGACTCATTCTCCATCCAGCTTTGTTCCTTTGCTGGTGATGAGTTGTGATCCCTTGTAGGAGGAGACATGTTCTGGTTTTGGGTGTTTTCATCCTTTTTGCACTGATTTCTTCCCATCTTTGTGGATTTATCTACCTGTGGTCTTTGTTGCTTGTCACTTTCGGATGGGGTCTCTGAATGGACGTCCTTTTTGTTGATGATGAAGTTATTTCTTTCTGTTTTTTAGTTTTCCTTCTAACAGTCAGGCCCCTCTGCTGTAGGACTGGTGGAGGTCCACTCCAGACCCTGCTTGCCTGGGGATCACCTGCAGTGGCTGCAGAACAGTAAAGGTTGCTCTCAGTTTTTTCTTCTGTTATCTTTGTCCCAGAGGGATACCTACCAGATGTCAGCATGAGCATTCCTTTATGAGGTGACTCTTTTGATATATGGGGGTCGGGGAGCTGCTTGAGGAGACAGTCTGTGCTTTATAGGAACTCAAATGCTGAGCTGTGAGCTCCATTGTTCTGTTCAGAGCTGCTGGGCAGGTACGTTCAAGTCTGCTGCAGCAGAACTCATAACTGTCTTTTTTCCCAGGTGTTCTGTCCTGGGAAGGTGGGGCTTTATTTGTAAGTTCCTGAGGTTCTGCTGCCATTTTTCAGAGCTGCCCTGCCCAGCAAGGAGGTAGCCTAGTCACAGTCTGCCAGCAGAGTCATTGCTGAGCTGCTGTGGTCTCTGCCCAGCTGCTGTGTGAACTTCCTTGTGATTTTGTTTATAGAGGTATAGTTAGACCTGCCTCAGTAATGGCAGTCTTCCTCAGTAATGGCAGACTGCCTCGGTAATGGTGGACTGCCTTGGTAATAGCAGACTACCTCAGTAACGGCGGATTGCCTTGGCAATGGAGGACTGCCTTGGTAATGGTGGACTGCCTCGGTAATGGTGGACTGCTTCAGTAGTGGCGGACTGCCTTGGTAATGGTGGACGCCCTTCCTGCAAGACTGCTGGACTGTCCTGTGTCCAGCTGCTCTTAGTGTGAAACTCTCAATCCAGAGTATTTCAGATTGCTGGTCTTTGTGGGGTTGGGACCCACTGAGCCAGATCACCTGGCTCCCTGTTTCAGCTCCTTTATTTCAGTTGAATGGGTGACTCTGTCTCCCAGGCATTCCAGTTGCCAGTTGAAAAGGCTGCCCAGATTTGTGTGAGTTTTTGTGCCAGCTGAAACAGCCGTGCTAGAAACTCTTGGCACTTTTCAGGCCAGGAATCTCCTGGTCTGTGGGCAGTAATAACTCGTTTGGAAATGTGGTGTTCACTTACCCTCTGCGTTGTTTTCATTGGGAACTGAACTCCAGAGCTGTTCCTATTCAGCCATCTTGGATCCGCCCCCCCTTTTGTATTTTTAGTAGAGACAGGTTTTCATCACATTGGCCAGGATAGTCTCAATCCCCTGACCTCATAATCGGCCCACCTCAGTTCTGGGATTACAGGCATGAGCCACCATGCCCAGCCAATAGTTTGTGTTTATGCTTATGTTTCGTTGCTGTTTATTTCAATATTGCATTGCTCAGTACCAAAGAAACTTTAGCTGTAGTTTTCTAGTAAGTATGTTAACATAATGGAGTTTGTTTCTGGTTGAAAACTATCTTGATGGCATAGGTATTTGGCTTCTCAGCTTTGTGAAGGTGTCTTCTGATTGATATCTCATTTTGAGTATGCCTTGGCTTTTGCTTGCAGTGCTCTGAAATCACTCAAGATCATAAAAATACATACTAAATGATGTCAGCTTTGGAAAAAAATACTAGAGCAAAAATAGGTCAATAGTTTTCTTACCATTTTAATTTCTTCATTCACCTGATAATTCTTTTCTATCTTGTTTATTCTTCCATGTACTTTAAATTTTTTAAATATTTCATCCAACATATTTAAATGCTTTCAGTAAGGATGTTAATCTAGACACGTACTTAGTTGTACTACCGGAAATAGGCTGTAATTTAAACAGGCTTTAATTTAAGCGGATTCTGGTATCAAATCAGGAGTTGATAAAACAGGTTGAAAAAAAACACATAAACATTTTCTATCAAGGGGAGTTTTTCCAATAAGGCTCAAAGTATGTTCTACGAATTATTGCATCTCAATGACCCCAGATGATTTTCAAAATAAAAATTCCTGGGTCCAACCCAGTAAGTATCAAGTAAATAATATCAGGACATGGAGCCCAGAAATCCATATTTTTGCCAACTACCTTAAGCAATTCACAGCAGACAAATATTTAAGACCCATCATTTAGAGCTAAAATTTAAATGAATTACTTTCTATTTTGATATTTTCGTTGAAACAAGATAGGATAGAGAACCAATTCTTGATAAGAACAGTATTTCATATGTCTAAATGGGGGTTCTGGACTTGACAAGGAAGGAAAATAGTTATAGATTTTATCCTTCAATGAAAAGTTTATTTCCACACAATTAGAGGAGTATAATTCATAATTGAGGTATGAATTTAATATAACTAGTAAATAATATTATATATTCAATGACATCAGATATTTTTATTATTCAGTGATATTTTTAATAAGAGATGAAATTTAGACAATAGACAAACAAATTTCTAGCCACATAGCAGAGCACTGTGCAGCAATTTACTTGGCATGCCAGAGAGCAAATATCTTTCACCTTTGTGAAAAGCATGTCAGGAATTTTGACAAGGCAAACCTCAGGATGCAGTCTTTCTCCGTGCAAATAAATGACTGCTGCTGTGCTGTCCATCTATGTCTTTTATCTGCTGTGTTTCTGTGTCTGATATTGCACTGGTCATTTTAAAGAAAGCTTTTCTATAAATTGAGTATACATTATATTGCAGAGGACTTTTCACTTTTCTTCCTTGTTACTAAAAGCTAAATTACTATTTCAAATCAAAATTCTTATTTTAGATGGTAGTAGGCAAAAGAAATATGCATGAAAGGAAATATCTTTTTTGGGGAGTTGAAAGTTAATAATAAAAGATAGCTTTAATCAGATGAGAGTCTATGGATTTAATTTACTTTTCCACTAATAATTTTAAAGTTTTGACTTATCAATTATTGTTCTTCATGTCATAAAACTAATATCAATTTGAATCAGAGAAACATGATTGACTTGGTAACTTTTTTTTTTTTTAAGTTCGACCTTTAGTCTCTGAGTCTTTTTTTTTCCTTATGGCACAAACATTTAACTTTTTTTTTCTTATTTGCATAGCTTTTTGGGAAACAGGTGGTGTTTGGTTACATGAGTAAGTGGTGGTAATTTGTGAGATTTTGGTGCACCCTTCTCCGGCGCAGTATACACTGTGCCTAATTTGTAGTCTTTTATCACTCACACCCCTCCCACACTTTCCCCCAAGTCCCCAAAGTCCATTGAATCATTCTTATGCATTTGAATCCTCATAGCTTAGCTCTCACTTATGAGTGAGAACATATGATGTTTGGCTTTCCATTCCTGAGTTACTTCACTTAGAATAGTGGTCTCCAGTTCCATCCAGGTTGCTGTGAATGCCATCATTTCATTCCTTTTAAAATGGCTGAATAGTATTCCATAATATACATGTATATCACAATTTCTATTCTCACTCATTAATTGATTGACATTTGGGCTAGCTCCATATTTTTGCAATTGTGAATTCTGCTGCTATAAACATGCCTGTGCAAGTATCTGTTTTGTATAATGACTTCTTTTCTTCTGGGTAGGTGCTGAGTTGTGAGATTGCTGGATCAAGTGGTTGTTCTATTTTCGGTTCTTTAAGGAATCTCCACACTGTTTTCCATAGTGTTTGTACTAATTTACATTTACACTAGCAATGTAAAATTATTCCCTTTTCACCGCATCCCCAACAGCATCCATTATTTTTTTTATTATGGCCATTCTTGAAGGAGTAAGGTGGTTTTGTGCATTGTGGTTTTGATTTGCATTTCACTGATCATTAGTGATGTTGAACATTTTTCATATATTTGTAGGCCATTTGTATATCTTCTTTTGAGAATTGTCCATTCATAATGTTTTTGATAGGACTGTTTGTTTGTTTTTTCTTGCTTATTTGTTTGAGTTCTTTGTAGATTCTGTATATTAGCCCTTTGTTGGATGTATAGACTATGAAAATTTTCTCCCACTGTGTGAGTTGTCTGTTTACTCTGCTGATTGTTTCATTTGCCATGCAGAAACTTCTTAGTTTAATTAAATATCTCCTATTTTTTCATTGTTTTTGAGTTCTTGGTCATGAAATCTTTGCCTGAACCAATGTCTAGAAGGGTTTTTTGATGTTATCTTCTAGAATCTTTATGGTTTTAGGCCTTAGATTTAAGTCCTTGTTGCATCTTGAGTTGATTTTTGTATAAAGTGAAAGATAAAGATCCAGTATTATTCTATATGTGACTTTCCAATGATTCCAGAACCATTTGTTAAATAGGGTATTCTCTCCCCACCTTATGTTTTTGTTGGCTTTGTTGAATATCAGTTGGCTTTAAGTATTTGACATTATTTCTTGGTTCTCTATTCTATTCCTTTGGTCTATGTGCCTATTTTTATAACAGTAACGTGCTGTTTTTGTGACTATGGGATTATAGTGTAGTTTGAAGTCAGGGAATGTGATGCTTCCAAATTTGTTATTTTTGCTTAGTCTTGCTTTGGCTGTACAGGCTCTTTTTTCATTCCATATAAATTCTAGGATTATCTTTCCTTGTTCTGTGGTAAATGACAGTGGTATTTTTATGGGAATTGCACTAAATTTGTAGACTACTTTTGTCAGTATGGTCATTTTCACAATATTGATTTACCCATTCATGAGCACGGACTGTGTTTCTTTAACTTGATAAATTCTATCATCCAAAAATGGGAAAGATAGCAGTATTAAATTGTACTTAAAGAAAATGGAGGAGTTCTGCAAATTGAATATTAGCATTCTTCAAGCCTGCATTTTTAGACATTTGGGTGAATCTGATTGTACTCTGGAGATAGATAGATAGATAATATAAATATTGATAAAGATATATGATAGGTAGATACATATACATACTTTATTGTAACTTTTATAATGCTGAGGACAAGGATGTGCTATGTGGCAGGCACATACCAACGTGACTCTAGTAAGTCACATCATTACATAAGCCCCTCCCCTTGAGTGTAGGTGGAGTCCATGACTTATTTCTAGTAATAGAATATGGCCAAAGTGATGGGTTGTCATTCCTTCGATTTGGTTACATTATATGAAATACCATTTTACCAAATTAAAGTAAAAGACTCTCTTCCTGGCTTTAAAATGTAAGCTGCCAAATTGTGATAGGGCTAAGTGGCAAAGACATTTGAATGGCCTCCATGAACTGGCTAACGACCAGAAAAAGAACGGAAACTTTAGTCTTATAACCAAAAGGAACATCCAGATGAGCTTGGAAGAGGGCCCCCAAACTCTAAAAACGAATGTAAATGGACTAATACATTGATTGTAATCTTGCTAGACCCTGAGCCAGGGACTCAGGCCCTGCTCAGACTCCTGAACCATGAAAACTGTGAGACAATAAATAGGTATGACTATATGTGGAAGTCATATAGTCAGCTAGTCTGGATTACAGCAGCAATATTGAAGACTAATGAAATATATTACAACATAGTTATAAAGCACATTGCAAGTAAAAATCTCTAGATATTTTGTAGCAATTTGAAAACAAAGTTACATTTTGATATTTCCCTAAGCCTAGTTGCCATTACAATAATCAGTTCTGCATTACCAGATTCAATTCACTCATCTTCACAATCTAGGTTAATAAACATACACAGGAACATATATACAATTATATTTTAGTGTTATTAATAACATTTTCCAGAAGTCTGTGACTATAAATGGAATGGAAATAAGGCAAAACTCTATGATTGAGGTCAACTAGTCTAGACACTGTGACATATATTTACCAGCATGGTAATGTCTATCACATTGAAAAATGCTGACAAATATCACATCCAACTTAATATACTGTATAAGTTATCAAATCCATATGATCCATGAAAACAAGATACTTGTGGTACTTCAAATTGAATGTTTACCATTCATTACATTAGAATTCAAAATATAAGTATGTACATATATGTGTAACTATAAACGAGAATAGTCTTCAGTTATCCTAAAACACAGGATTGCATTACAATTTCCCATAAAGAAAATTATGCCTTTATACAACATCATTAATGATGGGACAAACTGAAAACTTGTCTGCCATTGCTATTTTACAAAGGGTACAGTGCAATTTAACTTCAGTGCAGGTATGAGTGTGCTTGAAGGTTTAAGAAAACCTTACATTGATCTTTCTTTAATTGAATTTTACCTTCGAAAATTTAAACCCCTCCCACAGCTAAATTTCAAACAAAACTTTTTAAAGTAAAGAAAATATTTTTAAAAATTAAGATAAGCTAGCTAGTATTTAAGTGATGCCTAAAATCAATTTTATAGAGTTCATCAACATTTTTAACATTAACTTTCATTTTACAGGAATCTATTTCTCACCATAATGTTTCTACACTGTAATAGAGAATAAGACTGTGGTCTGAACTTTATCAGTAGGCATTGAACAAATGTCCATTGATTTTATAAGTGGAAACATTTTAAAACTTAGAAATTCTTTAAATTAAAAAATTAAATTGGATTAGAATTCAAAATTATGAATTATAATTTATTGAAACATAAATTATTCACCTCTGTGATAGTTAATTTCATATGTCAACTTGACTAGACCAAAATATTCAGATATTTGGTCCCACACTAGTCTAGATGTAGTTTTGAAGGTATTTTTTAAGATGAGATTAATATTTAAAACAGTAGACTTTTAGTAAGGTAGATTATCCCCCATAATGCAGGTGGGCCTCACTCAATCAGTTGAAGACCATAAGGAAAAAAAGACTGTGATTCCCTTAGATTTAGAAAAAAAACATAATTTTGCCTCCAAACTGCCTTTTGACTCAAGTCGCAACATCTAGAACTCTTCCCTAGGTTGCAATCTGCTGGCCTGCCTTGCAGATTTCAGAATCAGCCTACACAATTGTGTGAAATAAATCTGCCTCTCCCACTCTCTCTTTATCTCTCACTCTCTCTCTTTCTCTTTTTCTCTTCCACTGTCTCTGTGCATCTGTGTAGACACACACACACACACACACACACACACACACACACACATTCACACACACACAGTTGGTTCTGCTTCTGTGGAGAATGCTAGTGCAGATTTTGCTACCAAGAGTGGCTCTAGAAAAGCAAAATCATAAGAGTGAAATTTCTGAATTGATTCTGGGATTTTGAAATTGCTTATTTGATTAGATTTAAAGCCACTAATAATTATATTTCCTGTAGAAAAGATAGAACTTATAGTCCATAGTCTGATGTTGTAACAGAGATATGATTATTTACTTATATCAAAATGTCTCTTGAAAATTCCAAATACCACCATTGGATACTCCTAATCAAACACTTGTAAAAGGCAAGCTTTTGGGGGATTAACATATATCTTTGAATATTTTTTGTAAAGCTAAGAAGCGTATTGGAGATTAATATATATCTTTGAAGATTTTTTGTAAAACTAAGAAGTGTATAAGATTGATTAGTTCTTCCTAATTGTGCTACAGAAAGTGAAGAAAGAAAAGTATTAGTTCAGGGACTTGAATTCCCAGTTCAAGTAATGTATAAATGACCTGAAAGTTTCAATGTCTACCCTGGAAGAAATTCTTATTTCCTACAGCCACATAGCTGAGATTGCTGAAAAGAAAACCCAAAATGTAATACTGCATGTGGTCAAATTACAATGCAAATTGAATTCCTAACATTCATGATGGTTTCTCTTAAAGTTAGGAAATTGATTGAGAAGAAATAATATCCCCAAATTTGAAATGGGTATATATGAAAAAATCCTGATGAAATTGGAAACATTAAACACCTAAATTCTAAAGAATCTTTGCCATCAGTAGCCTCTCTATCCCATTTGAGAAGATTAACCCTGCTTTGACTGAGGAAACTGTAATCCCCTATCATAAGGTAGTTGCCTTATGAGGCACTGCTGATTTTCCTCAGGACCTACATCCACCACCCATATGTGCTTCTAAATCTAGAAATACACTCCAGTCTCAGCAGATCCCTAAAGGTGAAGTACAGAACGTGACCCATGAAGAGACGTTCAAAATTATTTAGAATGTAAATACAATATGGAAAAAATATATCCTACTTATAGTATGTCATACAGTATTGTACTATTCAAATATATGAATCCCATGATTACATATAGATTGATTTCAATTTGAATTAGAATGAATATATTGAGTTTCTTCTATGTGAAAGGTATTCTTTCAAAGCATCATTTTATCCCTCTGTGATTTTTTTCTAGACAATTTTTTCTTTTTTCTACAACTTTTCCACTTAAGTAGTACTATGACCCTTCATTTTAATTACTATCTATATGCTTAAAATTCCTAGGACTCCCATCTAAGTTTCAATTTTTCATCCAGCCTCCTACTTAATATTATTATTATTTTTTTTTTTTTGAGACACAGTCTCACTCTGTCACCCAGGCTGGAGTGCAGTAGTGGCATGATCTCAGCTCACTGCAACCTCTGCCTCCTGGGTCCAAGTGGTTCTCTGACCTCAGCTTCCTGAATAGCTGGGTCTACAGGCTTGGCCACCATGCCTGTTGATTTTTGTAGTTTTAGTAGAGTCATTGTTTTATTATGTCACGCAGGGTGGTCTTGAACTCTTGACCTCAAGTGATCCGCCCACCTCAGCATCCCAAAGTGCTGGGATTACAGGTGTGAGCCACTGTGCTGGGTGTTACTTAATATTTCTACTTGGCTGTTTCACAGGCATACTAAGTCATTGTGACCACCAAAATCAAGATTTTTAATCCCAGACTCACTTTACTTATAGTTAATGGCATTACTAGCCACTCAATTGCTAATGCCAGAAAGCGAGGATTCATCCCAATTATCTCTGGAATCTCTTCACTTTTCTCTACTGTCACTAACTGCCATGCAAGTTCTGATGATCATCATTTTGAACCTTGACTACTAAAATAACCTTCTCATCAGTCACTTTTTGTATGATTTTTCTGCCTACAATTGTCTCTACATAGGCCTTAGTTACAGACAAATCAAGTCATTACATTTTCTTGCTTTCATAGTCTCTTGAACATGCTACGTACTTTTTCACTTCTGAGGAATTTCACAAGGTGTTCCTTAAATGTGGAACAATTTCCCCAATCAATTCCAACTATATTAGCCTAGCTAACGCCTTCTTCTTCTTTCATGTCTCAAATTAAATATCAGTTTTTCATGCAAGTCTTTTCTGATATGACAAATTTTGATCTCTATGTAATACACTCTCAAAATATTTCTTCCTAATTCTTCTACACACGTATTCAATGTCTATTATCTCTATATTTAGGTTGGTGCAAAAAGTAATTAAGGTTTTTGCCATTATGTTAAATGGCATAAACTGTAATTAATTTTGAAGTAACCTAATAGTTAATAATGTCTAGGAGAATATGGATTGGTTTTCTCTTGTTCTTTACAATATTGCTCCCAGAACAATATACGCCAGTTAATAGGAACTCTATGAATATTTATTGAAAAAAATGAATGGAAGAGTGAATGGTTGGAAACATGAAGGCATGAATGAATGGGACATTTGAAAAATCTTACTGCATCAAATAATGGTAATATTCAAAAAAGGGTTTTTGTTATTCATGACATGGGTAATGAGGTTACCAATTAATAAGTGTGGCCTAGCCAAATAAGAGTTGGAATTTAAAATGAGTCCATACTTTCCGTCTTTAATAGCAATCTATAAATCATTTAAGAAGGCTTGGCTCTTCACTAGGGATTATTTCACATGTCTCTAGTTTAAACATTTGCTATAAAAAAATGAAGGAAGCTATTTATCATGTGTTTGGAGAACGAATAATAAAAAGATATGCATCACATGTAAAAAACTATAGTCGAGGTTCAGTCTAAAGTAACAGAAAATGAAAACATACTTTTGACTGTGGACTATGCTGCAAGCATTTATTTTGTGATTATGAGATACATTTTGCAGCTTAATCACCTACAGTGTAAAACATTGCTAATTCCTTACCTAATATCTACTTGTTTCTTATCAACAAATGTACTTTTAAGTTGATTGAAGAAAACCTTAATTACTCCATTTATCAGCCGCCTTTGCATCTAGAACAGACCATGTGACAAAATGATGACCAAGTATATGTGTGTGTGTGTGTGTGTGTATATGTATGTGTGTGTGTGTATGTGTGTATATATATGCATATTGAATATTTGGGGAATAATTGTATGTCACTCCTTCATCTTTATTACTATTTTATTCTTCCTAAATGGAATATAAATGCTATGACTGGAAGTACATCTGCAACTTTGCAACCTTGAATACAATATATACACACTAAGGATTACTGTGTCATCTGTGATTTTTTCCATCAGTGTTTTATAGTTTTCTATATACAGGTCTTTCTAGTTATATATATATATATATATATATATATATATATATATATAATTCTAGTTATATTATTTTTGTGTGGCTATTATAAATGGGATTGAGTTCTTGAATATTGGTATATAACTGTGCAAATTTACTACTTTGAACAATATTGGTATATAACTGCTACTGATTTTAATATGCTGAATTTGTATCCTAAAACTTTATTGAATTTATTTATCATGTCTAGGAGTATTTTGTAGGACACTTTATGTTTTTGAGGTATAGTACATCCTCAGTGAACAGATATAATTTGACTTCCTCTTTTTCAATTTGGATGCTTTCTATTCCTTTATCTTGCCTTATTGTTCTGTCTAGGACTTCCGGTACCATGTTGAATAGAAGTGGTAAAAGTGCACATCCTTGTATTCCTTCACTTCTTAGGGGGAATACTTTCTAATTTTGTCATTTCAGTATGATGTTGGCTGTGAAATTGTCACAGATGGATTACATTGAGATATGTGCCTTTGTTGCCTCATTTCTGAAGGGTTTTTATCATGAAGTAATGTTGGATTTTATTGGAAGCTTTTTCTGCATCTATTGAGATCATCATATGGTTTCCGTTTTTAATTTTGTTTATGTGGTGAAACACATTTATTGATTTGCATATGTTAGCCATCCTTACATTACAGAAATAAAACCCACATGGTCATAAATAATTATTTTTTGATGTGATGCTGGGTTTGTTTTGTTAGTATTATGTAAGGATTTTTCAGTCTAGGTTCATCAGAGATATTGGCCTGTAGTTTTTTGTTATTGTATTCCTGCAAGATTTTGGTAACAGGATGATGCTAATTTCATAGAATGAGTTAGGGAGCAATCTCTTTTCTTCTATTTTTGGGAATAGTTTCAATAAGATTTGTACCAGATCTTCATGGAACATCTGGTAGAATTTGGCTGTGAGCCCATCTGGTCCAGGGCTTTTTTGTTTGATAGATTATTTCTTACTGATTGAATTATGAAATTCAATATTTATCTGTTCAGGATTTCAATTTCATTTTGGGTTCAATCTTGGTAGGTTGTATGTTTGCAGGAGTGGAACAATTTCTTCTAGATTTTCCAGATCGTGTGCATAAAGATGTTCATAATAATCTCTAAGGATCTTATGTATTTCTGTGGTATCAGTTGTAATGTCACATTTGCAACTCCTGATTGTTCTTATTTGAGTCTTCTCCCTTTTTTTTTTTTTTGCTAATGTAGGTAGCATTTTAGCAATTTTGTTTATTCTTTTATAGAATCATCTTTTTATATCATTGATCCTTTGTATGCTTTTTGGTTTCAATTTCATTTCGTTCTGCTATAACATTTGTTATTTATTTTATTTTGCTGTTTTGCTATTTGGGGGTTTGATTTGTTCTCATTTCTCTAGTTCCTTTAACTGTACGTTAGGTTGTCAATTTGAGATATTTCTCTCTTAGTTGTAGGTATTTTGCACTGTAAGCTTCACGCTTCACTTATTTTTGCTGCATCTCAGAGGTTTTGGTATGTTGTATCTCTGTTTTCATTTGGCTCAAAGCATTTTTCAAATTTCTGCCTTAATGTGTGTGTGTGTGTGTGTGTGTGTGTGTGTGTGTATGCTGTTGTTGCAATTTACCACTCTGACTTTTAAGTGGAATCTTTAAGTCATTTATGTTCAAGGCTAATATAGATATGTGAGATTTTATTCCTGTCATAGTGTTTTTGGCTAGTTGCTTTGTAGTCGCAATTATGTAACTGCTGTATAGGCTATGGGAACGTTTTAGGTGTGCTTTCATGGTAGCTAGTACTGTTCTTTCATTTCCATATTTTGAACTACTTGTACCATTTCTTGTAAAGTCATTCTGGTGGTGATAATTTCCTTTAGCGTTTTATTTGTCTGGGAAATATTTTATTTCTCCTTTATTTATGAAGATTAGCTTTGCAAGATGTGAAATTTTTACTGGCATTTTTCCTCTTTAAGAAGACTAAAAATAGGGCTCCAGTTTTTCTGGGCTTGTAATGTTTGTGCTGAGAAACTGCCTACTGGGCACTATGCTCACTCTTTGGGTGATCATTTCACTAGAAGCCAAAACCCCAGTATTATGCTTCTAACCAACCTGCATATGTATACCCTTTACATTACTCCATATTTGTCTAGATTTTGTTCATTTTTAAAAACTCATTTTTTCTTTATTTTTGTCCGACTGGTTTAATTGAAAAGAATGGTCTTTAAGTTATGAAATTATTTCTTTGGCTTGGTCTAGTCTATTGTCAAAGTTTTCAAAAACTAGCCTTTTTCAATGCACTGCGCTGTCACCTTTGACATAAAACATTTAATAATATATGTGTTGATCTTTTTCTGCAATTTATTTTTATCGGGCTACTTGCTCATACATATAGCTATATTATACTGTTTTAATAAACATAGATTATAATATGTCATGATATCTGATAGATTATATCCTCCGTGTTTGTTTTTCTTTCTGTTGGATATGTTTTTTCTTGATCCTTTGAATTTCCATATGAATATTAAAGTCTATTTGTCAATTTCCTTAAATAATCTGCTGATATTTTGATTTCTCTTAAATTTTAAATATGTAGACCAATTTTTTATATATGTCAATTATTATATATTTGAAAACCACTTATAGAAATCATGATATTTTATCTCTAAATACTTTAGCACGTATCTCCTAAGAATAAGTTTAATCTCTTACATAAACATAATTCCCATATCAAACCCTAGAAATGTAATAATCATTCTAGAAAATAATAAAATTACAGGACATATTTGAATTTCTCCAATCATCTCAAAATGTCTTCTACATCTTTTAACCCAAAGTTCCAATCAAATTTTTTTGCTTTGATGATATTATTTGCAATATGGAAAGCTATTTTTTATAGAATATACATCTTTAAAATTTTGAACTGATATACAAATTCAGTAAAATCACGGGACACTAAATCTTCCAATTCTTGAATAAAATGTATCCCTCCATTTATTAACGTTTTCTTTGGTTTATCTCAAAATATTTTCTTATTATTGTAGTGTTCTTACATATGAGCATTAGATTTAATCCTATGAATGGTTGATATTTATAATCATTTAATTAACATAACTTTAAAACTTTTTTTCTACTTCTTTGTGGTTGCTATGCAGAAACAAAACTCACTTTTAGAAATTACAGTTTGTCCTAACTTTTTTTTTAAACTTTTAAGTTTAGAGGTACAGGTGCAGGTTTGTTACATAGGTAAATTTGAGTCATGGGGGTTTATTGTACAGATTATTTTATCACACATGTAATAAGCTTAATAATCATTAGGTATTTTTGATGGACATTTGGGTTGGTTCCAAGTCAAATGTTTTAAGACTAGTTTTGTTGTCTGACCTATGGTCTATCCTTAAGAATGATCCACGTGCTGAAGAAAATAATGTGTATTCTTCAGCCACTGGTGAAAATGTTCTGTAAATATCTATTGTGTCTAGTTGGTCTGTAGTACTCATGAAGTCCAATGTTTATTTGTTAATTTTTTGTCTGGATAATCTGTTCAATACTGGGTGTGGGCTGTTGAAATCCATAGCTATTATTATATTGGAGCCTATCTCTCTCTTTAGCTCTAATAAAATTGCTAAATATATTTAGAAACTTCAGTGTTGGATGCATATGTATTTATACTTGTTATATCCTCTTGCTGAAATACCCCATAATTATATAATGATCTTCCTTGACTCTTTTTTTTTTAATTTTTATTTTTTTTGATTTTACTTTAGGTTCTGGGGTACATGTGCAGGTCATGCAGTGTTGTTGCATAGGTGCATACACGACCAGGTGGTTTGCTGCCTCTATTCCCCCTTTGACTATATCCAGAATTTCTCCCCATGTTATCCCTTCCCACTTCCCACTGTCCCTCCCTTAGCATCTCCCAACTGCCCCCAGTGTGTGATTCTTCTCTCCCTGAGTCCACGTGTTCTCATCGTTCAACACCCACCTATGAGTGAGAATATGTGGTGTTTGGTTTTCTCTTCTTGTGTCAGTTTGCTGAGAATGATGGTTTCCAGGTTCATCCAAGTCCCTACAAAGGACACAAACTCATCATTTTTTATGGCTGCATAGTATTCCATGGCATATATGTGCCATATTTT
The DNA here is from genome assembly GCA_963573385.1 of Cacajao melanocephalus. Classification (NCBI taxonomy): domain Eukaryota; kingdom Metazoa; phylum Chordata; class Mammalia; order Primates; family Pitheciidae; genus Cacajao; species Cacajao melanocephalus. The sequence goes on along the minus strand of CAUYLG010023381.1, from coordinate 95 downwards.
CTTTGTCCAGTCCATCATTGATGGGCATTTGGGTTGGTTCCAGGTCTTTGCTATTGTAGACAGGGCTGCAATGAACATATGTGTGCATGTGTCTT
>CAUYLG010023380.1:0-16676 GCA_963573385.1 Cacajao melanocephalus | reverse complement strand
TAATCTTGCCTTCTTGTTTTATTTCATTGAGTTGATCTTCGACCTCTGATATCCTTTCTTCTGCTTGGTCAATTCGGCTGTTGAAACTTGTGCATGCTTCGCAAAGTTCTCGTGTTGTGTTTTTCAGTTCCATCAATTCATTTATATTCCTCTAAGTTATCCATTCTCGTTAGCATTTCGTTAAATCTTCTTTCAAGGTTCTTAGTTTCTTTGCATTGGGTTAGTACATGTTCTTTTAGCTCACCGAAGTTTCTTATTATCCACCTTCTGAAGCCTGATTCTGTCAGTTCATCGCCCTCATTCTCCATCAGGCCTTGTTCTCTTGCTGATGAGGAGCTGCGATCCCCTGTAGGAGGAGAGGCATTCTGATTTTGGGTGTTCTCAGCATTTTTGCACTGGTTTCTCGCCATTTTTGTGGATTTATCCACCTGTCGTCTTTGTAATTGCCAACTTTCAGATTGGGTCTGAGTGGACGTCCGGCTTGTTGGTGATGAAGTTTTTTTCTGTTTCTTAGTTTTCCTTCGGTGGATGCCCTTTACAGAGCTAGGCCTTCCTGGGTTCAGCTGTGCTTACTGTGAAACTCTCAGTCCTCAGCGCTTCCAATTGCTGTTCTCCTTGTGGGGATGGGACCAGCAGAGCCCGACTCAAAGGGCACCCAGTCTCATATACTCCACACTGAGAAGTGCCGTGCTGCGCCGGGGCGCCGGCAAAACAGCCGCACCGGCCAAAAGAGTCGCGCTGGCGACCCGTGTGGCTCCTCTGCTGCGTAGCTCCCAGTTTGTGGGCAACAGAAATTTGTCTGAAATTGCGGCGTCCACTCGCTCTCTGCGCTTTCACTGGGAGCTACAATCCTGAGCTGTTGCTAATTGGCCATCTTGGATCTCTCTCCGCCCGGTGATGAAGGTTTTTCTGTGTCTTAGTTTTCCTTTGGTGGACGCCCGTTCCCCACAGAGCTGGACCTTCCTGGTTCAGCTGTGCTTGCTGTGAAACTCTCTGTTCTCAGCATTTCATATTGCTGTTCTCCTTGTGGTGTTGGGACCAGCCGAGCCCAACTCAAAGGGCACCCCGTCCCGTATACTCCGCACTGAGAAGCACCGTGCCGGGGCACCGGCAAAACAGCTGCGCCGGCGAAAAAAGTTGCACTGGCGCCCCCTGTGGCTCCTCTGCTGGGAATCTCCTGGTCTGTGGGCAACAAAAAATCATCTGAAAGTGTGGCGTCCACTCGCTCTGTGCGCTTTCACTGCGAGCTACAGTCCTGAGCTGCTGCTAATTGGCCATCTTGGATCTCTCCTATTTTTTTTTTTTAAGAGACAGGGTCTAGCTCTGTCAACCCAGGCTGGAGTGGAGTGGTGTGATCATAGCTCACTGCATCCTCGAACTTCTGGGCTCAAACGATCTTCCTGCTTCAGCCCCTCAAGTAGCTGGGACTACAGGCATGTGCCACCATGCCTGGCTAATTTTTTAATTTTTGCAAAGACAAGTTCTCACTATATTGCCCAGGCTGGTCTCAAACTCCTGAGCTCAAGCAGTCCTCTTGCCTTGGCCTCCCAGAGTGTTGGGATTAATTGTGAGCTGCTGCACGAGGCCCATTTTAACCATTTTTAAGTGCACAGTCCTGTGATGTTAATCATTTGCATTGTTGTGATTTCCTGGTACTTCTTGAGCTCTTTCTATCTATAGACATTGGGCCTCCCTTAATTCAAGATAATTCTCTTCTAGCATATCTTGATTTTTTTTTTTTTGCAACTGTCATTGTATGTGTGTATGTGTGTGTGTATGTGTGTGTGTATGTGTGTGTTTCAACCAACATATCAAACCTTGAGTCTACATTCTGAGGAGAGTGCAGTAGTGTAGTTCTAGTGGTTTCTCTATTCTTATTTTATTTATTTATTTTTTTGATAGAGGTTCAGCAAAATGCTCTGTGGGTAAACCAAGAACTTAGTTTGCAAAGGGCTTTTGGTAGCCTGTGCACACAACCCAGGCACATACGGTATGAGTGAATGTCCACAAACAAGCATGCCCTTGCTTTCCCAGGTCACCTGGGGAGAAACAAACATCATCTCTCATCAGAGAATTGTTCCTCTGTTTGTTGATGAGTGCATCCTGGCATCTGGAATTCAACTGACTGTTTTGTCTTAGAGCCAAGAATCTAGAAAGTGGGTGGGAACATCAGCTGTGAGTCAATATTTCACAATGTCGCTGAAGAGAACATATCAACACTCAGTTAACAGGCAGCAGCCCTGTGCATACAATGACAAAGGCTGGACACATGTGAGGGTGTGAGTGTGGAAGAGGGCTGGACCTGGGGACTTTTATAAGAATGTTTCCGTGCCTAGCTCAGTGCTGGTCGCATGTTTGGTTAAGCAGGACATTTCCTTACCGGGAGTCTGTTTGGAACTGATTTTCTGTTAACTACTTATTTTGATCTTCTGATTTTCTTCATTTTCCTAGGCTGTTAGCAAAATCAGCTTAATGCTGGTTGTATACATTGATTAACTGTTTTGTGAGTCATACAAACACAACCATTGAATGCTTGTATGTTACTGAGATAATTATTGTAACTGTATTCATACTAGAGGGATAGACCAACAATATGCTGGGAAGAAAGTTTTTTTCTTCTTTTTAGTAAGAAGTAAATTTGATACTTGGGAGGTAACATGGTAGACTTAGAATGTCCCTCCCTACTTTGCTTATCCCTCAAGGTCTGGCTGAAATATGACCTCCTGTCCAAAGCCTCACATAGTCTTCCCAGGACCCATCACGGTTCCTTCTTCAGCTTCTGCAAGTTCTCATAGCACTGTATGTAGCTGTGTGCATTTACCTGAGGCAGGAAAGTGACTCTTATTTATCTTTTGCACATAGTAAAAGCCCTATACATTCTGAATAGGTTCTTTTGTTTCTGTTTCTGTTTTTTTTTTTTTTTTCTGTGTTGTTTTGTTTTTTTAGACAGAGTCTCGCCTAGGCTCGAGTGCAGTGGTGTGGTCATAGCCCATTGCAACCTGGAACTCCTGGCTCAAGCAGTCCGCCCACCTTGGTCTCCCGAAGGGCTGGGATTATAGGCATGAGCCACCACCATGTCTGGCCCTTGATTCGGTTTTAATTTAGATTTTCAAAAAATAAAAAGAAGGTTTATTGTTTTTGCTAATTTTACATGTAGCCAGTCTCATTGGATTGGAATTAGACAACAAAGTAGAACGTGCAGTCACCTTCAGCCTACCACTTAGAGACAACCATTATGGGAATATTTTGGGATATTTATTTATAAACTTAGAGATTTTTCTAAATAAAAATGGAATCACATTATCACTCCCTTGTCAGATGCTCTTTTAACTCAATATGCCATAGGCATCTTTCTTTTTTGAGACAGAGTCTCGCTCTATTGCTTAGGCTGGAGTGCAGTGGTACAATCTCAGCTCATTGCAACCTCTGCCTCCCGGTTTCAAGTGATTCTCCTGCCTCAGCCTCCTAAGTAGCTGGGATTACAGGCATGTGGCACCATGCCTGGCTAATTTTCGTATTTCTTTTTTTTTTTTTTTTGAGACAGAGTCTTGGTCTGTCACCAGGCGCCAGGCTGGAGTGCAGTGGCACGATCTCGACTCATTGCAACCTCCACCTCCTGGGTTCAAGCAATTCTCCTGCCTCAGCCTCCCAGGTAGCTGGGACTACAGGCACATGCCACCATGCCCAGCTTATTTTTTTTGTATTTTTAGTAGAGATGGGGTTTCACCATGTTGGCCAGGATGATCTCGATCTCTTGACCTTGTGATCTGCCCGCTCGGCCTCCCAAAGTGCTGGGATTACAGGCTTGAGCCACCGCGCCCGGCCTTCTTTTTTTTTTTTAAGTAGAGACGAGGTTTCACTATGTTGGCCAGGCAGGTCTTGAACTCCTGATATCAAGTGATCCACCCACCTCAGCCTCCCAAAGCGTTGAGATTTTCAGGCATGAGCCACCTGCCCAGCCATCATAGGCATCGTTTTGTGTGAGTAAATATGGAGCTAGACCCACTTGTTTAACCAATCACCCTATGTCAAATTTTTAGGTTATTTCCAATTTTTCCTACTACTATAAATAATACTGTGCTAAATATCCTTGTATATACACCTTTGTATCCTGTTTCCATTCTATTTACCCAATCACTCTAAAAAAACTTTAGGCTATTGTCAATATTTTCCTGCTGATATAAATAATACTTGGATAAACATCTTGTACATACATCTTTGTCTCCTTTTCAATTTTTTTAGGATAACTTCCTAGAAGTAACCTCATTGGTTACCCATTGGTCAGAGGGCATGTACTTATAAAACTTTTGGATACATGTTGCCAAAGTACCCTGCAAAAGGTTTTGCCAATTTGCATAGTTATTACTTGTATGTAAGAATCCCTCTTTCACCCTACTGTTGGCCACAGTGGAGTTTGTGAACATTTTAAAACTTTATTAAGTATATTTTGTGAACTAGATGTTAAGCTAACCACAAACATCACGGTTTCTCTAGGGAAGTGTGTCCCATCTAAATGGCCAACTTAGAGACAACCTTTCTCCATCAGCATGTGGTTGTCTGTGAAAAATAGCCTGAAATCAGTTTTTAACACCACTCGTTAAAAAATGTACCAAGGTATGAGGTGGTCCCTCCAAGTTGGTTAATTACTGTATACCAGAGGACATGAAAAAAAAATAGTCTCTTCTTTAAGAGAGGCTTGGGCCATGCAATCTCATGACAACACTATCAGGTTGTTCTAGGAGATATTTATTATTAATTAATGGAGTAGACAGGTCAGTGGTATTTAAAACCAAGACGCCTTGAAAAGATTCAGGGCAAGAGATGAATTGATGAGGTCCCTCCAAATATGGCTTTTCATCCAGCAAATTATATTTAGACACCCGGCACTAGAAATATGTAGATAAATTGGAGAGAGTTCAGAGAAAGGCAATAAAAAGATAAAGGGAACAGAGGGACTGATTTATGAGGAGAGATTAAAGAAACCAAAAACACAGAGCCAGGACCCAGAAATGACTTCAGGGAGCATGGTAACAAACAGCAAATACCTTTCCGTGTAAACCACCAAAGTGGAGACTTGTTTAGCTTGGTACCAAGAACGTTAGCAGTGGCAGTGAGGTGAAATGATAGAGAAGAATCTGACTTACTAATTTATTCAGGAGTGTCTCTAGAGAGAGGTTAGAAGTTCCCTGGCTGGAAATGTTTAGCACCAGAAAGCACTCAGCACCCCCAAGGAGAGGATCCTAGACCGGAAAACAGGAAAATAGACTTGCAGGTTAGATCATGCCGAGCCTTGGAACCCTTCCTCGTTGTTACCTCATGGCGACCATATAAATACACTATCTGGGGTCCCGAAGGTAAACTAATACAGCTCATCTCTTTTTCATTTCCTGACGTTAATGCCTCTTTAAGTTAGCAAGTTTGATCAGGTTTGAACACATGCTTTTTCAATCAAGTCTGTCTGCATGGTGTCTTTGTGACAGAGGTGGGTGCTGAGACTGGGGTTCAGGTGGATGCTGGAGATATCTCTGGGCTCCTTTAGTGCCTGTCTGAAATCGCCAAGGAAGAGAGGAAAGAGCCAAGCAACCGGGAACACAGCGCACCCACCCCAAGCCAGAGAGGATGTCCGACATCAGTTAGCTCTCATAATTTTTGCCCTAAATCTCATCCCCATAACAGAAATGTAGGAGCTTTGTCTCTTCAAAAATCCGCCAGGTTCCAGGGGAGCTGGATACGGCTTGTTGGGGCCTACTTGGGGTTTCCTTGTTCTTCTGTCAAAAATAGAAAGTTAACTTGCTTGAATTTGCTCCAGCCAGTATTTGGTGATTCATAAAAAGGTGAATGGAACAATAAGAAAAATGGAAACAAACAGCAGTACACACATACTGCACACATCTATTGTTTAAAGCATTTTACACCTTCATAACGAGCCAGCAAGTGTTTCCCAAGCCGCTGTCGTGGGCCTGATGCTGAGTTGGTGCTGTGGGGTATGTCCACGCAGGCTTTTTGTGTGATGCCCAGAATCAGTGCTGGAGCAACCAGAGGTGGTGAAAAGAAAGTGAGGAGAACCAAGGCTGGCTGACTCTGCTGACATTCTTCATTAGGGGTGCATGTGGGGGAGAGAGAAATACAGTGTTCAGGTTAGCAGCTCGAGCTTTGACCAGAGACAAGGGTTTCTCTACTAACTGTGCGATCCTGGTCAAATTATTTAACTTCTCTAGGTCTTGATTTGTTCATCAGATAAAAGCAGAGATAAGAGTACCTAGCTCATGGGATTGCTGGGAAGGTTAAATAAATAAGACATATAATGCGCTTAACCGGTCTGGCACAAAGTAAGCACTCGATAAATGTTAGCTATGAGAGTTTGTGCTCTTCCTGCACGCATAAACAGAAACTCCTATCTTGAAGTCCAGGGGGCCTCCAGCACCCATCTGTGAGAAAGGAAAAACAATCTTCCCCTCTATTCCTTACTTTGCTGGCCATGGATTCCCAGGGAATCCATCATTTCAGTGAAAAGTTTTAAATTTTGACTTTTTAATTTCAATATTTTATTACAGAATACATTTAATGTTTTGATATTTTTTAAAACAAAATCCAACCTGATTTTGGATCACATCTATGACTACCTTATAACCAAACACTTAACTAGTGTCATTTAATTTCAGTGCCCACATTTGCTTCTAGATTCATAACTGTTGACGCCAAATGATCACAGAAAGCCACAGCTTTAAACTTTCCTTTACAATGAGCTGTGAGCTCCTATTTTTCTGTATTTCTTAAGTTTGTCATTGCTCAGAAAACTGACAATGACAAACACCATGGAAAGTAGGAGTGGGGAAGGTGGGAGGCCATGTCTAGGGATGTCCCAGGAGTATCTCCAAAATGGAGAAAGTTCCAGAAATAGGAGGCAGCATCAGGTAGTGATGAGCTGTGAGCCAGGCTGATTTGGGTTCAAAGGTTAGCTCAGTCACCTGAGTTGTGATCTTGGAGCTTAGAGGCCATCACAGCTAGGTGAGAATTATAAAATCATTTATGTGAAATCCCTCACCTCATCCACCTGCAGATATGGACTCACCCCCATCTGAACACCAACATCCCCTCACTGGTATAGCACAACATATGGACAGAAGGGGCGAATTTTCAATGCCCAGTGGGAGACTTGGTAGCAGGGGGACCCCGGAGTTATATGGCTATGGCTGGGACAACATCGCCCCCAATCTGCCACCATAAAACAAAGATACTGTGAAGAGGACCACTTCTGTAAAATGCACACAAGGTCCCCAGGGACCAGTCACTCACCTGGTAAGAGGAGTGGCAAGGAGAGGTTTTCCAGGGAAAAGGACACAGTGCTGCCCATGAGACTTTCATAGGAAGGAGGGAAATTGATTGCATAAAATACAGAATTTTGGGACTTGGAGGAAAAGTTTTGTAGATTTGGGGCACCCAGTTGTAATGTTCTGGCTGTGTCTGGCCATCCTGATGTTCAGTAATGTGAGTCTTGAGTCCAAGAGCTTAGACATGACTCCTCCAACTCCTGGGGCAGAAAGCACACCAGTATGTTTGGCTTGGCTTCTGGAACTGGTCTTCCATGGGGTCCTCATAGCTGCTTCTCCATTTTTAGAACAGAGAAAAGCCAACTCCTGGTTGACCAGAACATGGCCAGGAAGGCAGCAGCAGGTTTTGGAGTGAGACCCATGGGTTGACCTAATTGAGTGTCAGTTTTCCCAGTGGACAGATAGGGGTAATTGTGAGGACAAAAGAAAATCACCTAGACCAGGACCTGGCACCCAATCAATTGTAGCTATCATCATAATTTACAACTGGCATTGGATTGAATGGAGTGGGCAGGCTCAGTTTTCAGCCCAGAGAGTATATAGAGAAGAAAAGACTTTAGTTGCTCTGTCATGGAGGCCTTTTAGCTTTAGCTGGCTGCCCTCAGGATCTCTGGGATATACATAGTTGCACATGTATGTGACAGGCATGAAAGTGTCAGGGAGAAAGGGTCACACAGTTTCCAGGGACCAGCAATGCCAATTTCTTTTTTCCAGCTTATTTCTGGGGCTTTGGACATGAACGTATCTTTGGTTGACTAAAGCATCCCTGTTCATTTTCAGTCTGTAGCTGATTAGAGTGAACTTAAACTCTGTAGAAAGCAGATTTTAAGTATATGTGCATGCATATGTGCGGGGAGCCATATCTGTGTATAATGAAGAGTAAGAAGAGTCGGGACACTGAGTTTCTGCTTTCTCCTGACTCTATGATGTAGGCCTGTCTGGCCTCTTCATGGTTTTGGGCCACAATTTCCTCACTGACAAAATCTTCAGGAGCCTAGATCAAATGATCTCTAAGAAAGGACCCTTCCAGCGTTTCCAGTTGATCTGTGAATGTATGCCTGAGGTGCTGGGTGGTTTCTGATTTTCTTAGAAGTTTCGGAGCCAACCGCCATATTCTTAGATAGGCTCAGGGGAATTCTATTCTGAGAACCCTCACTTAGAGAGAACAAGTCTTTAATTTGAGGATCAGATCAGCCTTTAAAGCCTCCTTTTCTCCTTCACTCTCTATCTTTGGGCTTACTCTGCATTGTTAATTCTATGATAGAATGAAAAGAGAATTGTGAACAGTTGAGAGAAAAATTTTTGTTGCCTTTGGCTAAATTTCAGTTACAATGCAGGACAGGTTTGATGGAATTTGAGCCCACTTAGTTATGTTCAGAGAGGGAACTACAGTGACTCGGAGAAGCAAGTAGAAGACACAGAACATGTGACTAAAGAATCCATCTGTACAGAGCTGCTTCCTCAAAACAAGGCTCATGGGCTTTGGGGTAGTCTTGTATACCTTGAGAAAAGTAGAAACATTTTCACAGTCGAGTCCACCAGCACTGCAGATGCCTAGGTGTTGCTGGTACTATTGCCAGGAGGAACAACTTGGAGGGTTATCTCCTCCACTTCCTCTTCTTCAGCCCCACTAAATTAAACTCAGGATAGGGGAGAAGTGAGTGCAGGAGAGATGTCGGAGCTTGCCCCTTATAATAATGCCACCTTAGGTTCAGTAAGCATCAGTGGAATTTCATGTGTTCACAGCTGGCTCTGAATTCTGTGTCAGAAAGGCAGGAGCTTTGTCTGTAACCCGAGTTCTTCTAACAATTGTTTTTGTAAAATTAGAGGGATTGAAAAGCATGAGGTTAATGTGCTTAGTGATCTTATTAGCTCCTTTACGGAAGCAGACAAGCACATTTCCAGGATGGATCCAGAGTACAGAGATAGGGAAAGGGAGGGAGTGGGAATGCGCTGTGCTTTCTGACCAGTTTTTCCATAACCCTAAAACTCTTAAAAAAGAAACTCTATTAGTTTTTTGCTTTGAAAACAAAAAACTACAATTGGTGCTGAGTAGTTCACTTCTAAAACCACAATTTTGCCATGACAGGGATAAAAAACAAACAAAAAAACTACTGATAATTTATCTGTATATGACCCCTTTTTTTTGTTACTACTGGGCTAAAAATCATCTTACAACTAAAAAAGTTAATGTTGTGTGTCAAAGAAAAGAGTATTGAGATTGATCATTGTTGGCTTGGCTTGTGGTGGGGCCATTAAGGGCAGAGATGCACTTGGAGCCTGACGCATAGTAGATACTCAATAAATGTAAAATGAATGAATGGACAGATTGGCAAACCAAAGAGGTAAGCAGTCTCTGCTGGGATGCGTGGGACTTTTAATATTATGCCTTGGGGCAACACTCAGGTGCAGGCAGACTCTGGGGACCAGCCTTGTCCCTGGCCCATAGCTCAGAAGCTGCCATCACCTATTCTATCCCTGAACTCCTTAGAATACAATATCACCAGTTTGTCTCTTTCTAATTATTTCTGAAAACAAACGATCAGGTCTTTTTGACTTAAAGGTTTTGCTGTCAATTGTAGGGGAAGAGAAACAAATGAGAATTTCTTTTCTTAAGGTGCCAGAATTCTAAAAAAATTCTTAGTGCCCTGGGCCCTGGCAAATAGCTTTTGCTCTGCACCTGCAGCAGCAACTGGATGACCTCTTAGTCTCCAGTGATTGGCTTTTATGTACTGTCACATCACTCCACTCTTCTTATCTAACAATTATTTGTGTTCTTTATTATTGTCTACCTTATTTTCTCAGGATGCAAATTCCTTGAGAGATGGCTGCTGCCTGTGTTATTCACTCTATCTACTGGGCTTAAGAGAGGGCTTCTGATATAGTGGGTGTTCTGGTTAGAGAATGAGTGAGTGGAAACCCAATTGTCAAAGCCAGTTTGGATAAGAAACTTGAACCTGAGTTGGGGATGTTAGCACAGCTAACAGGCAGTTGGAAATATGAATATCCAACTTTTTCATTCATTCAGAAATTATTACCTAAGCATCTACTATGTGCCAGCTACCATATAGATGCTTTAAACACAGACTTTGGCTTCCAGCCTTAGATGTCTCAGGAATAGAACCTCCAGATCAAGTTCTCAACTTATTTTTGCTGCCAATTTGCTGTGTGGGTTGGACCAAATCATGGAACTTTTCTATGTACAAAGTAGGTCCGCTGATATTCCATCACCTCCCAGGGTAGCTGTAAGGATTAATTGGCATTTATAGAGTGCTTTGAGCTCCAGAGATAAAAGGTCTCCTGCTTCTGCCAAATCGCGTGATTACAGTAGTGTGGTGGGATACATGATTTAGAGCTTATGAAGGACTTTGAAGATGAAAAGAGACACAGTCTTATTATGATTTCTTTCAGCTCCTAGGCAGGACTGACCTCGAGGTTTATGTGCCCCTGAGTCTTTCTGGCACCACTGGGATTCTGGCTCTTTTTCTTGTCCTTCTCAAGAAGTTACACCGGCCTTCAATTTTTTTTTTTTTTCAGTTTCTAAAAGAAAAATCAAAGGCAGCTTCCTGCATTATAGAAACACAACCTCAGGAAGAAGGCACAGAATAGATTTTTCTCTGACACTCTCATTCCTGGATTTATGTCACTAACTGTTGGAATCAGTCAATTCTATTGAAAGACAAGAGTGACTCCCTCAACAAAATAAAGCCGAGTAATAACAAACCCAAAGTGTGGCTTGAGGCATTAATTTGTTTGATGTTAGATTTAGAAAATATGTTCAGAAACAGTCTCTGAGGACATATTAAAATGGCCTCAGCTGAGAGACAAAATATTGATCTATATCCTGTGCCTTTCTGGAGTTTCCTTCCCCCTTGAAGGCCTGCAAGACCCCATCTCTGGAGGAGGAAAGAGTCCTGGTACTGTAGGGCCTGCTACAACCTCCTTCTGAGTTCTCAGAACCCTGGTAAAAGCCACTACTGAAATGTACCTAAAGCAGGGCCATACCTTAAAGCAGGGGCTTGGGATCTAGGACTGAGGTAATAAAACCTGTATGGGACCCACTCTAGAAAATCTCACTTGGAAGAAGTCTACTCTATTCTCATATTTCAAAGCCCACTTGAGACAGAAAATTTGAGATGGAAGTTAGTGGTATTCAGAAAAGAGGATATGGCACAGTACCCTAATGCTTCCCCAACCCCTGCTCCTTAAATGTAAGGTCCAGAGCCACTACCCAACTTGTCCTACCAAGGGATAGGCCTGCACAGGAACACATAGGGTTTAGATGATGGGTGCTGTGTGATTTCTACTTGGCTGGAAGGTTTTGCTGCAGACACTCACATGGTGATCCTGAAGCAGAAGATCTGGATCTTGGAGGCAATGTACTCAGATGGGATCTGATCTTGGTTATATTCATAACTCTGTTAAAAATAAATCCAGGCTGGGCATGGTGGCTCACGCCCGTAACCTCAGCACTTTGGGAGGCTAAGGTGGGTGGATCACCTGAGGTCAGGAGTTCAAGACCAACCTGGCCAACATGGTGGAACCCTATATCTACTAAAAATACAAAAAGTAAGTGGGCGTGGTGGTGAGCACCTGTAATCTCAGCTACTCAGGAGGCTGAGGTGGGAGAATTGATTGAACACGAGAGGTGGAAGTTGCAGTGAGCCGAGATTGCGCTACTGCACTTCAGCCTGGGTAACAGAGTGAGACTCTGTCTCAGAAAATAAATAAATAAATAAATAAAAGAAAAGAAAAGAAATTCATAAGACCAGAAGGAGCTTTCAATTTTTTAATGCCAGAAGGGTAATAAAACTTACTTATATGAGCTCTTTCAAAACCTCACTGATGGACAGAAATAGTTTATTTACTTTATTAGCTGGTCTTGATCCTTCCTATATCTCTTTCCACTTACTTTGCTCAAGTCCAAGAGTTTCTTTTTATTGTATTGTTTTAGCACATACATTAGTATCAGCTGGGAGTTGGGGCATTATTTCATTGATACATTGATTCATTGATACACTTTCTAGCATATTTACAGTTGAATGAGAGTTTGGCTTCTGGAAAACACAAAGGGTATGCAATTTAAGTCAACAATGACAGCAACAATACAGAGTCTCCCTGAGACACATTTCTGGGAATTTCTATAACTGTATTCAACTCACTATAGTGCAAAGCTTAAAGTAAAAGCTGTAATTCTGCTCTTTGCCATAATGCATGAGCATTTCTGGCCAGAACAATTTGCTCTGAAGGACATGTAAGGCACGCCAAATAGAGAGAAAGCACTCGTATCCCAGTGCGAGTGGATCTGAGAAGAAGGTTTTCATCTGTTATTTCAAAGTCGTTTAGTAATTCACAAACAAGCAGACCATTCTGTAACAGAATTGAGTTTCCATTTCTAAACAATGATATAATAACATGGTAGTTTATCCAAAATTCTGTCCCAGAATGTCCCATTTCTTGGCAGTTATTTTAAATGGCACAACTGAGATGTATTCAATTTGGGGAATATTTCCCTTTCTCTATCCAGTGCTTTCTGAAGTTGTAAGATTGCTTGATGAAAGGTGCCTTGTGAAAACACTGCCTTGTTTTAAGAAAATATTATTCAACTTTTATGGTATATCTTTTCACAGTATTTGTGTTAATGTATTGATTTGGGTATGTCTAGAGTTGTGTGATTTTACAGCACAGTTTCTCTCTATATTATTATTTTTTTAATCATCTCTAAAGATTGTTCCCAGTAGTCTTCTATATATCTTGTTTTTGTTATGTCTGATTCTAATTTTATCCAGGGATGGCTGTGGTTTGATGAGTTTAAATCATAGGAAGGACATGTGCCAAATTAAAGGCTTCTTGGTAATTTTTTGGGAGGATGCTGGGTATTTTTAACCCTGCCCTCTTACCAAGGAGAAATAGGTTTTTATAAGAATGTGTATTTAAACATATTTTTAAATGCATGACTTCTGAAGAAGTCTGAGAATGCTGCAAAGCAGGAAAGGGCTGGGGGATCACTGGCAAGAGAAACATAAAAATGAAATATTAATATGACCAGGCACTAGCTTCAAGGCATTTGTTCTCCAGAAAATAAATGATGCTGCATTTCATGTTCTTAAGCCCGCTGTCTAACATAGTTGATATCTCTGTCTTCGTTGTTTAATTACAGGCCTAAGGAGTCACTGGAAAGGGAGGGCATCTGGTCTTACAATTGATTTTATTTATTGGTTGTGGTCGGGTTGGAGACCTCTGGGAAGCAGGCAGCTTCCAAGAATAGCAGATTTTAGATGTTACTTACTTGCCTGACTCAAAGAACCAGTTATTTCACTAGCATTCAGTAGCTGCCTGACTGTCCACAGGTGTAGCAGACTAAATGTCATTATCTCTATGGGGAGTCTATCAAAAATTATCTGATTACACATAGAAAAAATCCCCCAAATTAGAATTGGGATGGGAAGTATGGTTTGGTTGACCAGCTGGGCTCCACAGCATGTTAGAGTTGGAATCTGAACTTTGAGCAATAAGATAATAAGAATAACATAGAAGGGGTCCAATATCTATAGAAATTATAAGCAACCTTTTGTGTGGCTGTGTACTTTTCTGGGGAGAGCATGAATAGGCTTTATCAGATTCCTCCAAACAGCCACAACCTTGTAAAGTTGAGGTCTCTTTCCAGGCAGATGAGTCAGTCTTCCCTCACTCTCCAGAGAGAAATGCCAGCCCCAATGCGCACGATGTTGATTTACTGAGAGCTTGAGTTGGAGAGCAGGAGCTACACTCAGGTCCCTAAAGGCCGTGGCCAATGGTGTAAGTGGGTAAAGTGAGCCTGGGTGCAGGAGGGTGGCCAGAGACATGGATTCCCTTTCCAAAGGGAGCTGCCTTACCTTCTCCAGGGTGAGTTTTTGCCAAGCAGCAGTGCAGCCCACCTGCTAGATGTGTACGTATCTCCCAGGGATTAAGTGTCAGCAACTAATTCAAAATTTTGAAGAATACTGAACATACCCCACAAAAATGCTTATAGGCAGCTTTGGCCAAGATCCTTTGGTTTGTCACTTTTCTGCCAGTGGTTCCCATTGTAGGCAAACTCAATTTCATAATGTATTTTTGGCCCCATTTTCATAATGTATATTTGGTATTTAGTAACAGCTTCTTTTCTACTCCAAGATGAAATCTATACATAGTGTAACTAACATGTATAATCTTTTAAAAGTATTTTTGCCTTAACTGTAATACAAAGGAGAAGGAACAGAAAGGAAACTTGTAACAAATGTTTGTATTTTAACATGTAAATGCTCTAGCATGACTATATTAGAAGTCACAAAAGCCTGTATGAATTTCCAAAATGCTCTCTATGGGGCTGGATTGTCACCAGTAAAAATCATGATGCTAGAGGTGACTTCGTCGTCTAAATTCCATCTTGCTTCCTTAGAACTCTTCACTCATTAGTCTTGGCTCTGCCCTCTAGTGCCATATAGATCACATTTCATTTTGCCCTTATGGGATTACTTTTCAAAAATAGGAAAAGAGTTTCTAACTCTCCCCTGAAGCCATACACCCTTCTCAAGCCCAGGTCTTATCTTCTCTGGCCAGGCTTTTCCAGTTCTTTCAACTACTCCTGACATAGTTCACCTCCGAACGTTATCTGTCATTCTGTTTTTCCTAAGTCTGGGTCCTTACCCCAGCCCTGAGTCCATCCTGCATGGTTGGGTGTGAGTTCCCCTGCCCTTTCTTTCTTCACCCCAACCAGGGGCATTTATGGTCACCCATGTGGGATGCCTTGGATTGTATGTTCCATGTGGCAGCCTTGATGTGACTTAGGAGAGGAAGCCCTTGTTCTGAGTGCTGGGCTGCACCCTGGACATTCCATTATATTGAAGCAGCTACAGTTGCCAGGCTGACTGCATTTGCCCTATCGAATAAGCTCTAAGCTGATATTCTGACTTGTGCAGTTAGCTGCAGCCACATCTCATTTGCTGGCTCCTTCAGCAGATTCCTTTATTGCGTCCATTACCTTCTGAGTGCTGTTGTCTGCTCAACATGTTAGCAGTTTTCCTAGTGTCCTGCTTTGCAGAGAAGGCCTTTAGAGGAGGCCTGGGAAGCTGATGAACTCATTACTTTTTGCTTTTTTGTCCTAATAGGTTGTTTCCATCCTGCTCCACATCAACTACAGTGTGAAACTAGGCTGCCACTTTGAATCTACAACATGTTAAAACAACTCACTTCAGAATTCATGAGATCAGCATACAAACAGAGAGTAGAATGGTGGTTCCAGGGGCAGGGTGAGGTGAGGTGGGCGAAACAGGGATATGTGGGTCAAAGGATAGAAACGTGCAGTTCTACGATGAACACGTTCCAGGATCTAAAGTACAGCACAGTGAGTATAGTTAATAATAATGTATAGTACACTTGAAGTTACCCAGGAGAGTTGACCTTAAGTAATCTCCCCACAACAGAAATGTAACTATGTGAGGTGATGGATATGTTAATTAGTTTGATCATGGTAATCGTTACATAATGTGTACATATATCAAAACATAGTGTTGTATGCCTTGAATATATACAAGTCTGTTAATTATACCTCAATAAAGCTGAAAAAGCCCACAAAAGTAAACAAAAAAATTCAAGTGTAATTCACGAGTTTAGTTGTTTCTTTTTTTCGAACTGTAGTATCAATAGGAGTTAACCACATTGCAAAATACATAGGCTTTCAGCATTTCTTCTTTCTCATCTTCTCACTCCTTCCTCCTGGATTGCCCACGAAACTTCAAAAGTGCATTCCTTTTAGATACAGCATAATTCCATTATTATTTCTGGAGCTTTGGTCCTAGTCCCCCTGTAGGACCTGACCAGGGAAGAGGGGTGAGGTAGGGAGAAAGGGGAGCATCTCACTGAGTGCTCCAGTTGGGTAAAATAATTCTTCAGAACAAAATACTTCCCTTGCTTAGAGAGGTTGTAATGCCAACTGTGAATTATAAAGGAAATTATTTTTAAAAATTATGAGTATAATGAAAAGTGTAACATTTTCTCTGTTCCAAATGCATTCCCATGCTTTATTCTATCCACCTATACTGGAATGAATACACATTTATTGTTTATTTGTGTATTATTCCCACATTGGTTTTTCATTTTATTTTATTTTATTTTTATTTTTTGAAAGAAAGAAAAAGAGAGGAAAGAAAGTGAGAGTGAAAGAAGGAAAGAAAAAGAATGTATGAGAGAAAGAAAGAGGAAGAAAAAGAGGGAGAGAGAACAGGATTCTTGTTCTACTGCCCAGGATAGAATGCAGTCTAAAAATGGGTATTAAAAACCTCTATTATGCCAATAATTGTGTTTAACAATGGAGACAGGAAGGAA
>CAUYLG010023379.1:0-30768 GCA_963573385.1 Cacajao melanocephalus | reverse complement strand
TAGGGCTCCTCCGCCTGGGAATCTCCTAGTCTGTGGGCAATAAAAATCCGTCTGGAAATGCGGCGTCCACTCACCCTCTGCGCTTTCAATGGGAGCTGCAATCCTGAGCTGTTCCTAATCGGCCATCTTGGATCGAATCTCTTAATAGCATCTTCTTCACAATAACACTCCCTTATATTTGACACACCATGTGTTTTTCCTGAGCAGCATAATATCTAGGTCTTCAAATTTATTGCATAAAAGTATATAATATAGCCATTTGTGATTCTTAAAAATGTATTTTTTTATGGCCATTTCCCTCTTCTGGTATCTTGTATATTTTGGCTTTCTCTCTTTATTTCTTAAGTTAGCTAGTAATTTGTCTATTGTATTGGTCTGTTCTCACACTGCTAATAAAGACATACCTGAAATTGGATAATTTATAAAGGAAAGAGGTTTAATTGACTCATAGTACCCCATTGCTGGGGAGGCCTCACAATCATGGAGGAAGACAAAAGAGGAGCAAAATCATGTCTTACATGGTGGCAGGCAAGAGAGCTTGTGCAGGGGAACTCACATTTGTAAAACCCTCAGACCTCCTGAGACTTACTCACAACCATGAGAACAGTATGGGGGAACCACCCCCATGATTCAGTTATCTCCACCTGGCCCCACACTTAACATGTGGGGATTATTACAAGGTGAGATTTGGGTGGGAACACAGCCAAACCATATCATCTATTATGTTAAATTTTTCAAAAAAAAAAATAGAATGTAATTTATTCATTAAGACTGTTTCTCTGTTCTCCTCTTTATTCTTTTTTATTCTTTCATTCTTTGTACTTTCTTTGTATTTGTTCTGATTTTGCTTTTCTAGTTTTTGAGCTGAGACTTTGCCATTTTTTCTATTCTTTCATATTTGCTGATAACAGGGTTTGAAAATGCTGTGAATTTTCCTCTGACCTCTGCTCTAAATGCATCTCCTATGTTATGATTTGTAGTGTTTCTATTGTCATTATTTTTTCACAAAAGTTTAAAATTTCGGTTTGTATCTCCCTTTATGTTAAAGAATTTATACAATTTTTTTTAACTTTCCACATGGAAGGGTCTTTTTGTTTGTTTATTTGTATCATTGTTGTTTATAATTTCTAGTTTACTGCATTTTAATCAGAATGTTGTTTATATTTCTACTTTATTGAAATTACTAATGCTTTCTTTATAACCCAGTTTATGATAATTATTTGGGAATGTATCATGGGAGCATGAGAAGGAACTGTATTACCTATAATCATTATAGGAAGGTCACTACATACCATAGGATCTTATTGATTATATTGTTTTGATCTTCCATATACTTACTGAATTTTTTGTCTACCTGATTGTATTTTGGAGTGATGAATAAATGCATTCTATTATTCATGTGTTTATTTTGTACATTTTGTTTCCTATGGGTGGTCACCATGCTACTTGGTGTATAAATATACATAAATATTATACTTTCATTGTGAATTGTGGTTTCTAGCACTAAAAATATTCCTTGTTTTAATATTTAATGGTTTTGGTGTTAAATTCTACTTTTTCTGATATCAGAATTGCTACTACTACTCTCTCTCTGTTTCCATTTTCATGGTATAGCTCTTTCCAATCCTTTGTTGGTAGTATTTATGAGTATGTGTAGTTTAGGCACCTTTCTGTTATAAAGTACATAGTTAGGTCCCGTTTTGTGATCCAATAGCAAGTTTTTATGTTTTATTACTTGACTGAAATCCATTCACATTCAGGAATACACTCACTTGAGTGTCTTGAACTAAATTCTGTCATAGTATTTTATTATTACACATTGTTTTATATTTGCTATATTTCTTTCTTTATATGTATTTTTTTATTTTAAAATGCTTTATGTGGTATTTATGAAGGTTTGTATTTTTGTTCTAGTGATAATCTTTGCAGTTTTATTTTTAATTAAGTGTTCTTCATTACTTGTTTTCTTATTTACCATTTTACTATCTGATGTATTGATATTTTTAGTGTCCTTTAGTGCCTACCTGTTGCTTATACAATAGTGCACTTATTCTGTTTTTTGTTTTCATTTCCTATATTTTTCCCTTATTTAACTGCATTATTTCTACTTTCTTATAACAAACAAAATTTTTACATTGATACAAACATTTTTTCTTAATGTGTAACATACATACATTAGTTTACAACCATCATCCCCTGTCTTTAAGTCTTAGACACATATTTATATATTTATGAATTTTCACCATTGGTCTATCTGATGAATATTTTCTAGTCATTACTTTGCTGGATGAACCTTTATCCTTTAGTAGATTCTGTAGGCAGGACTAATGGCTGCAGAAGTCCTTATGTACTCGTAGGTATAAAACTCTTTGTCTATGGCTTTGACATTTACACAATAGCTTTACTGGTAATAAAATTCTTCTTCTTTTTTTTTTTTTAGATGGAGTTTCTGCTGTCCACAGGCTGGAATGCAGTGGTGCAATCTTGGCTCACTGCAACCTCTGCCTCCCAGGTTCAAGCAATTCTCCTGCCTCAGCCTCCCAAGTAGCTGGGACCACAGGCACGTGCCACCATGCCCAGCTAATTTTTTGTAATTTTAATAGAGACAGGGTTTCACCATGTTGACCAGAGTGATCTCAATCTTTAGACCTCATGATCTGCCTTCCTCGGCCTCCCAAAGTGCTGAGATTACAGAGATTACAGGTGTGGGCCACTGCACCCATCTGGTACTACAATTCTTATTTCACACTCTTTTCCATTGAATGTTTTATAATTCTGCTTTGTTATTGCCCTAATTTGCATGTTGTTTTCACAAAAGTTTGATACCAGTCTAATTCCTTTGCCAATGCAAATTCTCTGGTCTTTTTCTTTGGTAGTCCTTGAAGATTTCATCTTTATCTTTGAAATTGAATAATTCTACTAGAATCAGTCTCAGAGTTTATCATTCTGGAGTCTACCCCTCTGCCCAACCCAGATACTTAGTACAGATACAAGTCTTTTTCTATTTCTGGCAAGTTTTTTTGAATTACAATTTTAATTAATTTATTTATTTATTTATTTATTTATTTATTTTTGAGATCGAGTCTTGCTCTGTCATCCAGGCTGGAGTGCAATGTCAGGATCTCGGCTTACTACAACCTCTGCCTCCTGGGTTCAAGCGATTCTCCTGCCTCAGCCTCCAAGTAGCTTGGATTACAGGCACCCACTATTATGCCTGGCTAATTTTTCTATTTTTGGCAGAGACCAGTTTCACCATGTTGGCCAGACTGGTCTTGAACTCCTGACCTCAGATAATCCACCCTCCTCGGGTTCCCAAAGTGCAGGATTGCAGACATGAGCCACTGTGCTAGGCCGAAATACAATTTTAAATATTAGCTCTGCTCTATGTTTTATTTTTTTTCTTTAGGAAATTTAATAATATAAATATTAGTTTACTTTCTACTCTCTGGCCATTTTTATGTTATTTATATCATTTTCACTCTCTTAGTTGTTTTTCTGTGTTTTCTTCAATGCATTTTATTACATTTTAATTTGAATCTATTTTCCTGAATGTTTGTGATTCTTTTTCTTATTTAGGAATATTTTTTTTCGTTTCATTTATTTACTAAATTCAATGAACTCTCTTTTCATTTCTACATTTTTTCATTTTTGTTTATTTTGTTGATTTTCAGATTCAAGCTGATTTTTTTATACCCTCAACTGTTAGTGTGAGACTATTTGGTTCAGCTGAGATTGATTAAATTACAGTTTTCCTCTGCTCCAGGGTTACTTTTGGGGGGCAATTCATCTTCAGTTGATATGCATGAAAATATGTATGAAATGCTATTTTTGAATTTCTGCAGTAGTTCTAAATGAACTTAATTTTCTGCTTGTCCATTTTTGTACAATTTGGATGTTTCAGTGACGTCTTTCAGTGAAGCAAATTCTAGGTGCTTTGGTGGAATTGTTAGCTTGTTTTTTGCATGTTTAGGAATAATAGTTGCAGTGAGTCCTCGGATTTTATGGTTTGTTTTATCCTACAACACCTTCTATCCTTAGATTTTCCACCATTTTCTTCCTTTCCCTTCTACTACCCAATTATCAAAGGGTGATTCTTTCCCATTTTTTCTCTATTTTGTTCCCCTGCCCTTTTAAATCATATGTGCTCCCTTTGAGTTGAATCTACCTTGTCATTTCCTCCCTGTAGATAGTGCTCTGATTCACTCAGAGCCATTTTAATTATTTTCAGATTTATTTACACTAACAGTCTTTGGGGGCAAATGTTTAACATAAAATTCAGGCTTCTGAACAGATTCCACATTCCACATTTCCCATAGTATTTCTGGGTCTGCCTTTGTACAGGGCAGGACTGTAAGATATGACTGGTATTTGATTTTCTTTTTACTCACAGTTATTTTGAAGTTTTGACAATCTGTTATGATAATGGTGTCATTTCTGTGTTGATTTACTTTACCTTTCTGAGCTGTTAGTGTTTTAATTACATGGAAATTCCTACCATGTAGGCTTTTTGGTAATAATTTATACTTGCTCCTGTAGGCCTGGGATTGGTCAAAAGTTCTTGTTACTAGCCCTGAAAGTCAATTCTAGTGGGTTTTCTATACCCTGATAACCTCTGTAAATAAATAACCCCCTTATTAAACTTTCCCCACATTACCTGATTTAAATGTTTTGAAGGCAGTAACACAATAAATTATTTATGTACTTTTACTTATTTACTCCAGTATATTCTGATGTTTTGATTAAGAATGTTAGTATTATGCTATTTGGAGTACAGATATCTATATTAGTCATATTCCTGTTGTGAATTTTACACTTTAGCAGTTGAAAGTGACTTTTTATATATTGGCCATAATTTTATCATGTCTGATACTAAGGTTATGAATCTTGCTTTTATGTTCTTTGAGTTTTTCTAGAAAATTTTTGCCAGTTTTTAAATGTTTTTATATTTTGGAGTTATTTTTATATATGTGTATATAGGTGTGTGGTGGCTTATATATCATGGATTTACTGTAGTTAGAATTTTTCTTTCACTTCAGATCACATCTGAAAGACATTTTCTTTTGAAAGATGAGTTCAGCCAGTTTAAATTTATTGATACATGGCATACATATATAGACTTGAAGTTTATTTTTGTATGGCCCTTGGAAATAGTTTTCTGCACCCTTGGTTTTGGTTTGCTTTCCATGTTCATGTTTCTAATATTGAAGAAATGTTGTATCTTTTTTCTTTCTTTATAATACTGGTCTCAAAGTTTTAGACAATTTCTATTAAGTGGCTACTACAGTCATTTCTCCTCTTGTCTACAAATCTCTCTAACGTCATTTTATTGATGCTTATCTACCTTTATACTTGTGTGAGTTTATAATTTAATTACTTTGATTGATTTTATCTCCCAACTTCTTAACTCTTTCTTTTCCCAATTTCAGTATTCGTATAATTTCTTAGACATACAACTTTTGCATTCTGTCCCAACACCTAGTCCCTACATTTGCCTTCATCATAGGTCTACAGGTATATGCAGAAGTTGGGCACTGCCTAGACTTTTATGGTAGTTTCCCTAGTCATACCATGATTGATTGTGATCTTGAACTAGATTCTTAACAATTTCACATAAGAAAATCTTTCCTGAGTTCTTGCATGTTAAAAATCATTTGTCACTTGATGATACAATTGATTGGCATTTGATCTACACACAAAATCCTTAGGTCACTTTCTATCTTCAAGAAATGTGTAGATGTTGCCCTACTGTCTTCTGGTGTTGATGGTTGCTGTGGAGAAGTCTCAGGCAGCCTTGCTTATTCCTTTTATTCCCATCTTACAAGAGAATTGATTATTTCTCACTGATGTCCTAAAAATTCTTTTTTTAAAAAAATCATTTGAGCTTAGTGCCTTTATTTTCATTATTATCATGCATTTTAGACTTGATCATCATGAATGTTCCCTGACACAGGTATCTTATAATATGTAGAAATGATTTTTTAAATTGTATTCAATTTTTTTGAGGTTAGATCTTTAAATATTTTACTTTTATATGTTTATCGTTTTTTATTTTTTCTTTAAGGACTCTATGTGTAGGTTGAATGTTTATTTCCTCTATTTTTTTCCCTTTAAATTCCTTCTTTCAGTTATATTTCATTTTGCTTTTCCATTTTCATGTCCTATGGACCTAGTTATATTTTATTTTGTTCATTTCTATTTCGCCTACTTTTCAGTTATTAATTCATGGTTTATGCTATTTTTTCCTGAGCTATTTCAACTCATGTCCTACTCCTACCCCACTTTCGCATTCTTTAATGTATTTTTATTTATATTTTTGCTTCACAGGAAAGCTGAATATGTTGTCTTTTTTCAATGATGATATAATTGGTCCCGATATTTATCTACATTTTGGCAACATTTTTTCAGGTAGTATTCCTTTTCCTTTTGCCTTATCATGTCCTGTGACACCTGTTTTTATTTTTAGTACTTTAACTGAAAAAGGTGAATTTATCTTCTGCCAGATAGAAGAGGTTTTTTGTTTTGGTATTTTAAGGGTTCGTTTTTCTTCAACATCATATAGGCAAATTATTTTATTTAAAAAAGACTTATTTGTGTGTTTGGAGGTTAGCCCTATCATCCCTGCTTCTTACCTAATTCCTTGATGTCTGTTTACACCAGCCAGCACAGAAAACCACGTTATTTTCTCTAAATATACAGCTAGCATCATAGAAATGTTGGTTACTACCTCATTAAATTAATCTAATAAATTAATAAACTACTTCTATGAAGGAGTTTATAGTCTATTTGGTGTTACAACACAAAGAAGCATAAATGAAATAACTAAAAATTATAATGGGATGATACAGGCAAGATTTCAGGGAAGTATACTGTTCCTATCACTCCATGCCCAGAGCAAGAGAAAATGAGACAATGTTTAAGATCATGCATAAAGAAAAAAAAATACAACTGTAAACAAATGTTCATTAGTAAGCCCTTCTCTGTTGCATGTTTGGTGATGTTATCTAGCATCAATATCATACGTGATTTTAGTTTCAGGTTGATATTTTGTAATCAATGCTCATTTAGACTTAGCAATACATTTTATTGATTTTGTTACTCAGTGCTGTTTCTTAAACTCCATTATTTTCTCTAGGATTAATTTATTTTACTTCCTGGGATGTATGCTCTAGTAATTCTTTCAGACTTGAATTATAGATGATAAAATATCTATGTCCAAAAAAAATTTTAAATGTCTTTATTTTGCCCTCAAAAATTAATAATAGAATTCAACATAATTTTCTTTAAGAAACTTGAGAGAAATAGGCTTCTTTCATTCAGTATAACTGATGAGAATTTGAGGTCAAACTGGAATACTTTGAAATTTTTTAAGACTCTCTGTTCTCTTTATCATTGAAGTTTGTGAATTTCACCATGATATTTCTATATGGAGCATCGTTTTCTAAAGTTACACTTAACATTTCATGGGCTTTTTCATTCTATTTATACGTGTTTTCTTTTCTTTTGAGATGGGGCATCTCTATGTTACCTAAGCTGGCCTTGAACTCCTGGGCTTGTTTGGTCCTCCTGCCTCAGCCTCCCAAGTAGCTGAGATTCCAGGGGTGAGCCATCACATCCAGCCTACCTCTTGCATTGTAGAAACTTATATCCTTCTTCAGTCCTGAGAATTTTGAAATGTTATGTCTTTGCCTATTTTCCTCACCATTTCTCTATGATGTCTTTCTAGAACATTGTTTCGCATTATTTGGCTTACAATTTCCAAGTTTCTGCACATGTGTTTTCGTGTCTTCTTTTCTTTTTTTGGAAATACACCTTATAGAGTGGAATCATCTCCTGAATTTCACTTGCAGTTAAACATATTTTTACTCTTTAGCATTTTAATAATCTACTATTCAACTTTTTTATAAACTTTATTTCAAGATTAACTTTTCAGTTTGCAAGTTGAATCTTTTTTTGACCACTTCACCAGCCTGAAACTCAAATCTTTTTTCTAAAATAATCATAACAGTCTTCATGTCTCTCAGAGGATATGCATATTATTGACCCTAGAGCATTGCTTGTTCTCTTTGCTGTTTCTGTGAGTATATGTTCTTCTATTTGCCAAGTTTTCTGCCTCTCCTTTTCCGTATGGCCCTCCTAGGTATTTGGTTATACTTGGTTGTGGGTTTATCTTTGTATTTGAGATCCACCGTTACCTCTCTGGTAATGCTGAGTCTGTCTGCACAGATTTTGTAGGCTGTGAGCCAGGTCACACCACTGTGGTTTACATTGATTTCTGAGTAGAGTTTTAAGAAAAAAGAAGTGGAATTTTAGTTTTCTGGAGTATTCTGCTGGTATATCTTCCAGGTGTAGGGTTACCCCATTTTCCCTGAGCTTTAGCAGCCATCCAAGTCATTACCTTGCTCTTCACTCTAAGTGCTCACATTCATTATTATTGTCTGCTCCAATAGTCACTATTGTTTACTGCTTGGCCAAAGATTTGACAATGAGGCAAGATGTAGTAGTTCCCAACTGTGCCACTCAAACTAATTTCCTTGCCATTTCCAAAGCCCCATTGTGTTTCTTTTAGAACATTTGTAAATGTTCTAAACCACAACATTTGTAGAATCACTTTGACTATTTTTAGCAATCTGTGGACTCGCTCAAGTAGCCCTCCATACTATAGGTATTAGTCATGGTTCCCCATCCAATGGAGGTGTTCCTTCGATATGACCATGCATTCATTTTCATACGTATTTTCTATTGATACTATACAATGAGGATGCAAAGGAGGCTGATTTGTGTGTGCTGTCTTTTCCTTTGGATGTGTAGAGTGGGAATTAGATGTCGCCTCTGCATAAGAATGTGGGCACATCTCTGATACTTTCACATTTATATCACTTGATATATAGTTCCACCTAATTGTGAATTGAGAACAACCATCAACCCTTACAAGCTTGATACCTCAACCCTCTAACCTGAGAACTGCTGAGCTATAGATGTTGCCACACTTACTTGCTGAATCCAGTTGGGAAACATTTGAAAAAATGTATGAGGCATGCCCAACTGAAACAGTCATCTTCCTTTCTTCTCTGTATTTAAATCCTAAATTACTTAATCACTTTCCTTTTAGAATAATTATGCAATAAAGAATGAGTAGGCTAGGTGCAGCGGCTCATGCCTATAATCACAGCACTTCGGGAGGCCAAGGCAGGCAGATCTCCTGGGCTCCAGAGTTTGAGACTAGCTTGGGAAATATGGCAAAACCTCATCTCTACAAAAAATACAACAATTAGCTGGGCATGGTGATGTGTGCCCATAGTCCCAACTACTGAGAGGGCTGAGGCAGGAGGATTACTTGAGTGCAGGAGGCAGAGGCTGCAGTGAGTCATGTTCCTGCCACTGTATTCCAACCTAGGTGACAAAATGCTGTCTCAATAAAAATAAATAAACGAATAATTTTAAATATGCCCTATATCCATTGTGCTTTAGAACTCATCCCGTTCAAAAAGCTTTCTCTCACCCATTAACCTAACTGAACTCATGCACTCTCTTGTCAGGGTTTCAAAGTCACAATAAGGATGTTTCTCAGGGAGAAGGAAAGGCCATCCTGCATGTTGATTGCTACCTTCTAGCTCCTGGTCTAACTGAAGTATTTGCTTCTTAAATATGATGTTATCACATGAAAGTAAAGATTTTTGTCATGAATATTGGCAAAACTGCCATCAAAATCTCCAGAAACAGGAGCACCAAATGCTGCTTGTTGTACCCATTCTGTTAACCTCGACATCAGTCCTGCTAACGTTTTATCAAACCTATTCTTTTTATATCTTCAGTGACTCCTGGCAACCTAATTCTCTGTCTTGCCATACTTATTGCTATAAACTGCTTTTATTATATGGCCCAAGCTTTTTCTTCCTTGCCTATAGGCCACTTTACCTCTGCCTACTTTACCTAATTCTGCCATCATCTGAGACTGTGAATAATTTCCACACTTCTTTTATAATGCTACCTTCAAGGTATTTACAGACCTTAGTCATGTCCTTGTTTACTCTTCCTTTTCTACATCTCCAGCTTTCCCAAACTCTCCTGCTCATCTCTGGTGATTTGTGTCTATTCTTTATATATTTCTCTAGAGTTCTTGTTTCCTTCCAAAGAAAACCAAATAATACCGGATGTTCCAGGTGCTGTGGCATGCAGGAGGGGAGGTGTGCAGCCGTTATCTCTCTACACTGTGTGTGTCCTCTTTAGCGTAGAGCCTCAGAACTGATAATGGTGCCACACATAAAAATAAGCATAATCCCAGTCAACTAGCCCTGTCAATAAATCAGAGAAACCCGCCATTCACCGGCTGCTTTCACTGCTCCTAGGGTCTCTGCAATATAAGAGAGCATAACTCATTCCTCACAAACACTTAATACTGCATTTCTATGATTTACAATTTGATAATATTCAAATACTATTGCTGTATTATGCGGCTCACAATTGCAGATGCGATTCCATAACAGCCTCACACTTTGGCATGCATTATGTAAGTTGGTATAAAATTGCCTGTCTTAAAATTCTTCTTCAATTGCAACCCAATATCATCGTTTCACACACAGAGCTTCAGGAACATTAAAAATTTAGCTTCTTCCCTATTTAGCAAGTTCTGCGAAAAGGAGCAAAACAGACAAACAGATGTTCCCTCTTCTGAGTCCCCAGGAGGTCTGAGGCAAAGTAGAAAGACCCCAAAAAGGATACAGCAGCAGTGACATTCAAGATACATTTGTTCAGGGTTTTTTTTTTAGGAAAAAAAAGAAAAGGAAAAGAAAGAAATCTTTTACTGTCTCCTCTGGAAAAGTAGAAATACTCTACATTGGTACTAGTAAATGCTTTTCTGAATAGGCTGGAATTTTCTAGGTGTTTACCACCTTACAAAACTTCCTCATCTTACAGTTATTCACCATTTTCTCATATAGCTTTCTGGAAGATGAGGTGATGTGTGCATTTTGTATCACTAATAATAGATAGTATCTCAGAGACTAGAGTGTCAAAAACTATTCCAATTCTACCCCCAATTTGCCCTGATGCCAGATCTTTTAACAGGGACACACATCTTCCATTCTGCAATTCAGAATGTATGGCTGAACATGAATACACCCTCAGAGAAGGTGGTGCAGGGATTCTCATTCATCTTAAGTGGTAAAAGACAAATAGAAAACATTTTCCAATTGCAAGTTTTGACAGAAGCGGATAAAAACCAAGTCTCCTGATCTAAACTTAGGAAAGTGAGAAAGGAAGCTATAAAAGGCATAAAATAGCATACTGTAAAAGGAAGATAATTTTTTAAATAAGTTATTATCTGAGCAAGAATGCTGAATGAGGAAGAAGTCAGAATATTGAGTTTCTAGCACTGGCTCTGTTTCTTAGGAGCCACAGGATCTTGGCCAAGTCGCCTAACCTTGTGGGCCTCCATGGTTGTCATTATTGATAAGCTAAGGGTATGGGGTACAGACCCGTCCAGCTCTGAGCCACTAAGAGGGCTTTGCTGAGGAGCAGGCTAGAATATAATATACACATTAATGTCTTCAGGCTTAAATCAATGAGAACTTAAAAAGGAAAATAGTGAAGGTAGTAACATAGAGAGATAACACATATAGACAGATGGTTTGCCGATTAGTCATTAAGATTTTTTACTTTTTTCCCCCTCTTGCTTTGCTGTCCTCTGCCTTTGAAGATGACTGTGCTAATGTGAGACTCTGCACATGTGGGTGTGGCTGAGAAGATGAAAGAAGGCTGCAGGACATAGTTCCCTTTCCTGCGCAGGCTTGTTGGGTAGGATCAGTCTTTCCTGCTCCCACTTTGATTTATGCCCCTGGTTATTCAGAGACCAGATAATCCTTAGTAACAGCAGTTGACCACTTCCATAAGACTTCAGAGAAATACACCCGACTAACATTTCTAAGAGGAGGGATTTCTCTGATGGTTTGGGAATGATTCCCTCCTTTTGTGAGACTGCGCAGCTGCAAGGGAGACGAGAGAAGGCTGCAGCTGCATTCTGAAGGTTTCTCTGAAGAACAAGTAGGGGCAAGGAATTAATGGCTTAAAACCAAATCAACCCAAAATGCAACAAACAAACAACCCCCCCCAAAAAAAACCTAACTTGAGAAGGGTGAAAAATTGACTTTATTTTTTTTCCAAGTTTACCTGAAATTATCTATATTCTCTGCAAATGTAGATAAATGCATTGTCTACAAAGATTTTCAAAATTGGGCATTTTCCTATTTTTGGTACTCTGTTTACTTACATAAATGCATTGATAAAATTGACAACTTACTGGAATTTGAGTATCCATCCTGAAGTGATCCAAATCCTTTCATTGTAATCTGCAATTTAGTAAAATACCAAATGCAATAGATTCCATCCAGAATGCTGGACTCAATCTGCACATGTTTTATAATAGAAAGAAAGAGTCCTGGACTGGATGGGAGGAACCCCATATTCTAGCGTTGCCTCTTCCCCAACCAGTTATAAGTATGGGTGAATCACATTGCCCTGAAGATCTGAGTCTTTGCTCTATAAAATAAGGGAGATGTATTTGGCATTTGAAAGACTCCTCAGTAATAGAGTTTGATTTTTACCATTAACAGTCTAATTAGCTTCCATGTATTCTCTTGCACAAATATGCTAGGCCTTGCATTCACTACTCCACAACCTCATTGTTTTAAGCTGGAAGCAATTAGAAAAATAAACTACTTCATTGTAGGTAAACAGTAAAAGCTGAACAAGCATACATATGAAGCAATCCTAAGACCCAGGATTTTTCTTGGAAGCCTTGACTGACATTAGGTTTGGCCATTTAAATTGTCTTGAGTTGACCACTTAAGAGCACACTGTAGGAAATGTGAAAATTAACACATTAGAAGTTCAAAAGTTTTGTTTTTAAATTTTTGACTTCAAAGATTCCATTTAAAACCATGTAAAAATCACTTTCTGTTTATATTTAAGATATACGTTTTTCACCAGCCTCTGCAGTAAAGATAAAATTGAAGATAACAGTGGCAGTCTGAAACAACTCTGACATATATAGAAACCAAGAATATGCAGACAAATCAATAGAGGTGGAGAAGGATAGAGTCAATAAGGTTCTTGATAGCCCCAAGGGCCGATTCAAATGAAGAGCTGAACAATCGTTTGCTAAATCTAATAAAAATTAATGACAGTATTTCCATCCTCTGTACATTTATCAATTCACTTAATAAATAAGTAGCCGTTAGGAAAATGCATTAGATACTAAGGATATATGTGTGAACAAGATACATCCATGAGATTGACCCCTGTCCTCAAGAACTACATAATTTAACAGAGAATATAGTCAATGAGCAAGTAATTTTGAGTATAATGAGAGTTATGAAAGGGGAAAAAGGTCAAACTAGCTTAATCACAAAGACAGAGAAGCACCTTAACAAATTTCCTGTTACGAAAGTCCTTTAACCTGAAACTTACAGATGGATAGAATTAAGACAATCATTGGTCAATAATGGCTACCTGCCTATGAATGCCCCATCTTGGCTGCAGCTGGAAGTATGGCTAAGGTAAAATAATAATAATGGTGGGTGAAGATGCCTGAGAACAGTACAAGTGAGGAGGAAGAACATAATCAAGAATGTATACAGCATAGGATAAATATGTTTTTAAACATACATCTCTCTCTCTCTCTCTTTCTCTCTCTCTCTCTCTCTGATTAGAGCATATAACAGAAAAAGACTAATGACTAAACTAACATTCCCCAGAGAGATGGGTGGAGCCCCCAATTTTTCAAGACTTGAGGACTGTACCCATCTCTAATGTATGGACTTTTCCCAGCTTTGTGGAAATTGTGGATTGATTAGAGAGGAAGCAAGAGATCTTAGAATGTAGAAAACAAAGAATTAATGTGAGAGGCAAGTACTTCATACATCTGATATGGCTTGGCTCTATGTCCACATGCAAATCTCATTGTAATCCCCATGTGTCAAGGAAGGGACCAGGTGGGAGGTGATTGGATCATGGGGGTGGCTTTCCCCATGATGTTCTCATGATAGTAAGTGAGTTCTCACAAGATCTCATAGTTTACAAGTGTATGGCACTCTGTCCCTTGCTCGCTCTCTCTCCTGCCTTCATGTAAGACATGTCTTGCTTCCCATTTGTCCTCTATCATGATTGTAAGTTTCCTGAGGCCTCCCAGTCATGCTTCCTGTTAAGCCTGCTGAACTGTGAGTTAAGTAAACCTCTTGTCTTTATAAGTTCCCTAGTCTCAAATAGTTCTTTATAGCAAGGAGAGAACAGCTAATGCAACATCTAAAAACAAAAATGTACTAAGAATTCCAGAGTTCATTAAAAGCACAAGTGACCACAGCACAATGTGCATCTACATATTTTTATCTCACCTAGGCTATGGAAGTAAGCACTGTGATGGGAGAAAAGCCAATGATTTTGTAACAAGTGCCTTGTTCAGTTATGTATATAGAGGTCCAAGAAAATCTCCAGTGAATATGTGAGGTGCTGATGAGAAGAAGAGACTGGCTCATTTCCAGGTTGTATATGTGCACAGGTGGTGAAATGGGTAATCTGATTATGCTAGTGGTAGAAGAGCAAAATGGATCAAAGACCCAAGTGGATAAAGGAAGGTGCAAACATTACACCAGTTGGCTGGGCAAAATAAGCTACCTCTGGGTCAAGTGGACACCATGGAACACTAGGAAGCTAGGCTTAGGACATCCTACCTGAAGCTTGCACAGCAGACCTGCCCGTGAAGTAAATGCTTCCAAGTTGCAAGAAGTTAGTAAAGGGATTAAAATTATGCCCATTAATTACACAACTACATGGAAACTGAACAACCTGCTCCTGAATGACTACTGAATAAATAATGAAATGGAGACAGAAGCAAAGATGTTCTGCAAAACCAGTGAGAATGAAGACACAACATACCAGAATCTCTGGGACACATTTAAAGCAGTGTCTAGAGGGAAATTTATAGCAAAAAATGCCCAAATGAGAAGCAAGGAAAGCTCTAAAATAGTCACCCTATCTTCACAATTAAAAGAACTAGAGGAGCGAGATCAAACAAATCCAAAAGCTAGCAGAAGACAAGAAAGATCAGGGCAGAACTGAAGGAGACAGAGACACAAAAAACCCTTCAAAAAATTAATAAATCCAGGAGCTGGTTTTTTGAAAAGACCAACAAAATAGATAGACCACTAGCCAGACTAATAAAAAAGAAAAGAGAGAATTGAATAGATGCAATAAAAAATGATAAAGGGGATATCACCATTGATTCCACAGAAATACAAACTACAGTCTGAGATTACTACAAACAAACTCTATGCACATAAAGCAGCAAATCTAGAAGAAATGGATAGATTCCTGGACACTTACACCATCCCAAGACTAAACTAGGAAGAAGTTGAATCCCGGAATAGACCAAGAACAAGGTCTGAAGTTGAGGCAGCAATTGATAGCCTAGCAACCAAAAAAAGTCCAGGTCCAGACGGGTTCATGGTCAAATTCTACCAGATGTGCGAAGAGGAGCTGGGACCATTACTTCTGAAACTACCCCAAACAATAAAAAAAGAGGGAATCCTCCCTAACTCATTTTATGAGACCAACATCATCCTGATACCAAAACCTGGCAGAGACACAACTAAAAAAGAAAATTTCAGGCCAATATCCACGATGAACACTGATGCAAAAATCCTCAATAAAATACTGGCAAACCAAATGCAACAGCACATTAAAAAGCTTATCCATTAAGATCAAATCGGCTTCATCCCGAGGATGCAAGGCTGGTTCAACATACATAAATCTATAAACGTAATCCATCACATAAACAGAACCAAAGATGAAAAGCACATGATTATCTTAATAGATGCAGAGAAGGCCTTTGACAAAATTCAACAGCCCTTTATACTAAAAACTCTCAATAAACTAGGTATTGATGGAATGTATCTCAAAATAATAAAAGGAATTTGTGACAAACCCACAGCCAATATCACACTGAATGGGCAAAAACTGGAAGCATTCCCTCTGAAAACTGGCACTAGACAAGGTTGCCCTCTCTCTCACCGTTCCTATTCAACATAGTATTGGAAGTTCTGGCCAGGGAAATCAGGCAAGAGGAAGAAATAAAGGGTATTCAAATAAGAAGAGAAGAAGTCAAATTGTCTCTGTTTGCAGATGTCATGATTGTATATTTAGAAAACCCTATTGTCTCAACCCAAAATCTCCTTAGGCTAATAAGCAACTTCAGAAAATCTCAGGATACAAAATTAATGTGCAAAAATCACAGGCATTTTTATACATCAATAATAGACAAGCAGAGATCCAAATCATGAGTGAACTCCCATTCATAATTACTACAAAGAGAACAAAATACCTTGGAATACAACTAACAAAGAACGTGAAGGACCTCTTCAAGGAGAACTACAAACCACTGCTCAAGGAAATAAGAGAGGACACAAACACATGGAAAAATATTCCATGCTCATGGTTAGGAAGAATCAATATTGTGAAAATGGCCATACTGCCTGAAGTAATTTATAGATCCAATGCTATCCCCATCAAACTACTATTGACCTTCTTCACAAAACTGGAAAAAAAACACTTTAAACTTCATATGGAACCAAAAAATAGCCTACATAGTCAAGACAATCCAAAGCAAAAAGAACAAAGCTGGAGGCCTCACACTACCTGACTTCAAATGATACTACAAGACTACAGTAATCAAAACAGCATGACACTGGTACCAAACAGAGATATAGACCAAGAAACAGAACAGAGGCCTCAGAAGTAACACCACCCATCTACAGCTATATGATCTTTGACAAACTGGACAAAAACAAGCAAAAGGGAAAGGATTCCCTGTTTAATAAGTGGTGTTGGGAAAACTGGCTAGCCATGTGCAGAAAGCTGAAACTGGACCCCTTCCTTACACCTTATACAAAAATTAACTCCAGATGGATTAAAGATTTAATCATAAGACCTAACACCATAAAAACCCTAGAAGAAAACCTAGACAAAACCATTCAGGACATAAGCATAGGCAAGGACTTCATGACTAAAACACCAAAATCATTGGCAACAAAAGTCAAAATAGGCAAATGGGATCTAATCAAACTTAAGAGCTTCTCCACAGCAAAAGAAACAATCATTAGAGTGAACCAGCAACCAACAGAATGGGAAAACATCTTTGCAAGCTACCCATCTGACAAACGGCTAATATCCAGAATCTACAAAGAACTAAAACAAATTTAGAAGAAAAAAAACTAACAACCCCATCAAAAAGTGGGCAAAGGAAACAAACAGACACTTTTCCAAAGAAGACATTTATGCAGCCAACAAACATATGAAAAAATGCTCATCATCACTGGTAATTAGAGAAATGCAAATCAAAACCACATTGAGATACCATCTCATGCCATTTAGAATGGTGATCATTAAAAAATCTGGAGACAACAGATCCTGGAGAGGATGTAGAGAAATAGAAATGCTTTTACACTGTTTGTGGGAGTGTAAATTAGTTCAACAATTGTGGGAGACAGTGCGGTGATTCCTCAAGCATCTAGAAATAGAAATACCATTTGACCCAACAATCCCATTACTAGGCATATACCCAAAGGATTATAAATTGTTCTATTATCAAGATATATGCACACGTATGTTCATTTGTGGCACTGTTTACAATAGCAAAGACTTGGAACCAACCCAAATGCCCATCAATGATAGACTGGATAAAGAAGATGTGGCATATATACACCATGAAATACTATGCAGTCACAAAAAGGATGAGTTCATGTCCTTTGCAGTGACATGGATGAAACTGGAAACCATCATTCTCAGCAAACTGACACAAGAACAGAAAACCAGACACTGCATGTTCTAGCTCATAAGTGGGTGTTGAACAATGAGAACACATGGACACAGAGAAGGGAGCATCACACACTGGGGCCTGTTGGGGGTTGGGAGTGCTAGGGGAGCGATAGCAGGAAGTGGGGAGACTGGGGAGGGATAACATTAGGAGGAATACCTAATGTAGGTGATGGGCGTTGGATGCAGCAAACCACCATGGCATGTGTATACCTATGTAACAATCCTGCAAGATCTGCACATGTACCCCAGAACTTAAAGTATGATAAAAAAAAAAAAAAAGTATGCCCATTAAGGTTAAGGGACATTTGACTTTTTGCCTAACTTGGGATAATTTTTATCCCTTTGCCCTGTCCTAGTTCTTGAGGAGACAGAGCTTACGAGAAAGACCACTGCAAGGGAGTAAAAGGGGCCAGACAATTCTTACATCAGCAATAGCAAAGAAGAGGATTTAGAATCAGATGGGAGATAGAGCTTTTCATGTGAACTCACCAATTTTAATACCTAAAATAGCTAAGATCTTAAAAAATCATCCCAAAATGTTGCTAAAATATAGGAAAAAGGAAGAGGGGCTTCAAAATAGCACAGGTTAGGGCAGTGATTAGAATAAATAATATCATCCATCTTATACCCCAGTGGAGTGAAATTCCTTTGTGAATACATTGGAATGAATTGCATATGGGGTCCCCAGCCGAAACTCCATACCACTTTCTGTCAGCCTGTTTCTGTAGTTTTGAATTCAATTATATTCCTCAAGATGCATAGGGTTTTGAGTACACCTGGGCCTAGAGAATAAGCAATTCTTTTAAGACTAAAAGAAAAAAAAAAATCAGCAATGCAAGTCAGCCTAGAATGAAGGCATTATTTTACAGTAAACAGAACGAATTGTGCTCGATTCTTCATTTGTGAATAGGATCCTTGCTTTTTCTTAATGTAACCAAAAGTGTCCTTATTCCACTCCAACACCAGGAATGACATTATCTTGAAAGGCAATGTCAAACTTTTGTCTCTAGAGAATAATAAAATAAAGTGAACCAAAATAAAGTGAAATTCTTCTTAGTGTATACAATGATAACATTCCTCCTTAGCTTCATCTTGCTCTTCCCATGAGTGGGAGTCACAGAGACCTGGCAGGTTTAAAGAGCTGGTTAGGTACAGTGCTGAGCACCCTGAAATTGAGACAGAGCTCTGGATTAAGGAGTGGAATATTTATGTCTAGAGAGAGGCATCTCTTGAAAGGAATCTATGGAGTTCTAACTGTATTTGTGGTGGCTGAAGTCATGGATGTGAATGATTTTGCCTGGGAAGCAGATATAGAATTTAAAAAGGAGCTTAGGAATTCTGTTTAAGTAAATTTCACAGTAAATGGTACTTTTGTCCTTTTGCTAAAAGCTGTTTTCTCATTTTATTTTAATTTTTCTAATATATAGAGGTAAGATAGATATTTTTAAGATTTTATTTTTAAATTATTTATTTAACTTGTTTTTATAAAGACAGTTTCTCTCTTTGTCACCCAGAGACAAAAGTTTCTCCTTCAGTCACTCAGGCTGATGTGCAACTGCATAATTATAGCTCACTGCAACCTTAAACTCCTGAGCACAAACTGTCCTCCTAACTCATCCTTCCAAGTAGTGAGGACTACAGGAAGGTGCCACCACATTTGGCTAATTTTTCAGAGACAAAGGCTCACTGTGTTACCCAGGCCAGTCTCCAACTCCTGGGCTCAAGTGATTATCCTGCCTCGGCCTCCCAAAGTGATGACATTTCATGCATGAGTCACTGCCCCTGGCTGGGTATGACAGATAATATTCTTCCCTTTGTCTATTAGGAAATGGAGGCAGATAATGTTTAAATCTAAGTGGCATATCCAGAAGGAGAAATCCAGAATCATGTTTCTTAGTCCAATGTCCTGTCCATTACAGCCCAATTTCTAAGTTTCTTCCCTGCATCAAGACAAACATTTAACCTAAATTCTCTGAATAATAGTTTGAACTCTCTACTTAAAATGTAGAGCAGTACTTCTAAAAAGTAGATTGTTAAAGGGAGAAATGCTTTTTTTAATCTAAAACTACGTAATGATGATGATATCATGTAGACTCTCACTATGTCTTTAACAAGCTTAAATACAGAATCATCTCTTGGCTTTGATACATATTCCAGGTCATAGTTCTAAAGATATATTAGGATACCTTTTCCCATTCACCAAAAAATTCATAGGCATTCTAAATATTATCTCCCATCTACTCTCTTTATGAAAGTGACACACTACCTCTAATTAGCCTGAACCTGTGATTCATTTAGAATTTTCATTAAGCTCTATTTATTACCAACAGCTATGGGACACTCTAGGTGAGCAGTCTGGTCCTATCCTCTCAACCCCAGTGGAAGTCAGCGGATGGGAATTTACATTTAGGTTGATAAAAGAGCCCTGTGTTCACCTTAAGGTTTCTGCTTCTGTTTAGAATTGCAAGTGAATTGCCCTTTTCTCAATCAACTGCCAAATTGTCAAAACACACTGAACTTGTTTGAAGTTGGGGTATTGGAGTGATGGGGAAACCATCTGCTCTCTCTAACGTGATGAGTACCCATATTTTGCAGGATGTAATTATTCATTCCCTTGTACCCAGACTTTTTCTAAGTCAAGGCATTCAAAATGTCCACTATTAAATGCTTTTCAAATAGAAAACAGGATTTTATGACCCTGCAACTGCGGGATCGGTGGTTTTATGCTTCTTAGCCTTTGCTGGAATGTCTGTGTGTGTCCCCCATGCAGGCTATGCATCGGTTAGTGTGGATTCAGTAAACAATGCTTTTTTTCATCTCTACAGATACCGTGTCTACAGAGGACAGATTGCATTTCCTGATAGAGCCTCTTGTTCTTAAGCACACTTCAATAATCCTAGCTCCGTTTGTGGTGTTCAGTATAAAACAAGGAAACTAATTATAAAAGAATCTATAAGAAATAAGGAGAAGAGTAGATGGTGGCATATAAACAGAGAGCAAGTGAGAAACGAAAGTACTCAAAAAGCAATATATCTTGTGAAATATTACTTAGATCACAATTTAGTTACAAGGATATTAATGCCCAGAAAGTCTTTGATCTTCTTCTACCAGAACACAGAGGAAGGTCTAGCTTGTTGCACAGGTTTTAACGGAACATACTATGAATGACTGAAGTTAACTTCTGGAAGAGAAAAACTTATAAATTTCTGCTCACACAGAGTTTTACAGTTAGGAGGCTCACATAACCTTTATTGACCTTTAGAGAGAGCTGTCAGCCTGCTGTGCCTGATTGTTTGTAGTGCTTTGTATAAGACAACATATCTTTAAAGGCAGTACATGTGTCCTCCAACTCTCTGTAACACAGATCCTGGTTATAATGAGAATGCCTTGAAATTGCTCACCTGTGCCATTGTTGTGTCTGGCCCATTAAACCCTGAGTTCATGAAAGAAAGAACGTTACATGTAGTCTCTACCAGGTCAGAGACATATACTTCCCTAAGAAAAGTCCTGGCTAGAAAGAAGTAATTGATTGGGTGTTTTGAAGTGTTTATACAAACACGTGAACTGGTTACATAGAAATATTGTACCTGTGGCCTGAAGAGACAGTAATGGATGCGGCCATCTGGCAGCCTGCACCCTGTCTCAAATTTGTTCTTTTGGAGGGATGGTGATAGAGATGAGAGAGGTAGAGGTGACTTTCCTACCAAATAAAGTCCGGATATACAAGATTATTTGTATTTACGGCAAAGTAAATAGAGGAGTAATTTGCAAACTATTTACTCTTTATTGACCTGTTATTCCTTAAATTCCCCAGTGATATGGAAATGATTCTTCAAAAATATTAGAATAATTGGTTGGTCACTTGATGATCTTGAAATGGGTTGCTGTGACTTCCGTGTGAAACTGGAACATTTGCTGTCTCCACAGCCCAGAAGTGAAATACCGTTTCAGAGAAATATAAAATTGTATTTGCAAAGTAAGTGATATGGTATATGCTGTGAGGGGAATCAATGCTCAGCTAGGGCAGAATCAGGGGAATATTGTCTTTAACAAATAGAATGTTTTCCATGGTTATAGTATAGCAGAGAATATCAGACATAACAAAGCAGGCTCACACAAGCACTCTGGGGTTAGAGAGAGTAGCTGTACCTAAAAAAGCAAATTAGGAAGACATTTTGAGGTACGTAACACAGTCCTGGAAGCTGATACTGAGAATAATCCAGGAGAGCAGGGAATGATCTTGAAGCAAGGTATTAGCTGAGCTGCCCAAGAAAAACCTCATAGAACAGAAGCTATGTAGGACATACGGACATAGGGAGAATTAGAAGACCCTGGAAGACTAGATATCCAGATTTATGCAGGGCAGATTCTCTTCTATTGCCGTGTAGGTAAAGATTTACTCTCTGAAGTTTATTGAGTAAGAAAACAAAATTATCAGAAGCCTCTTGTATCTCATATGTTTTGTGCATAAGTGTAACTACAAGATAAATATGTTATAAAATATATTATATGAAAAACTGCTTAAAATGTATGTGATTTTGGATATATTACTAAAAGGCTTCTCAGGCTAATGTGACTATTTGTAATTCCAATTTTGAAAAATTTCCAGGATACAATTATTTGTGACATAATCCCTGGTGATTAATCATTCTTTCATGTATTGTGATAGACACAGATGAGCATTTTAATAAAAAATTTTAGTCTTGCTTTGAATTTCGACTTGGTTTCTCTACAGAAATAAAGGAACCATTTATTTATGAAAGAATACTTAATGTGCAACGTTTTTTTCCTAGAGAGTACTATGCTCACATTCTTCATTTCTTACTAGTTAAGTTACAGTACACCCCCTAGCCATAAATTTGACAGCTCAGATTTATATTTGGTAAGTACCTCTGAAGACATATGGATTCATGGCTCTGTGATTCTCAACCCTGATTCTTTCATGCACGGTAGAATCACTTAGGATGCCAAGCACCCATCTCACATATGTACATGCACTCGCAAACACAGACACACACACACAGACACACATACACACACTCTGGGGACACAACTTTAAAGAATCTGGTTTCATACCACATGTGGGGGCCCAGACATTGGTATTAAAAATTAGCTCCCAATGGAATTCTAATTTGCAGCCAGAGTTGCAACCCACTGGTCTATAGTATGTAGTAATCTGCAGTTTTGCTGAGGCACAAAATTGAATCACTTGTGCTTGGAGTGAGTGATTCAGTTGGTGAAGGAGGTCAGCCTGCCAGTCAGCTTCTACACCTCTGGACAGCCTGGTTTTGCTCTATTTAAGTTTGTATACACAATGACTCTTATGAAAAAAACAACACATTTGAAAAAAGCAAACAAACAAAAGCAAACCAAAACACTTTACTTCCTCTTCTTTGTGAAAACTGGCTGAACAGAAATAAACCGTTACTCATGTCTCAGATATAAAGGAAGAGGTTGTGAAGAAGTCTAAGAAAACCCAACAGTAGGGAGATTGGTAAATGGATTCTAATTAAGCAATCTTCTATTACCTGTTTTCCCCTTATCTATTTGGACATCCCTTAGGATTCTAAGTTACTGCAAAAATGATACGAGTTTGCCTGACTAGCTAAATGATAGATTTCATTGGCTTTATCAGTACAGGATATATCATCATAACGCCAAGACTGGTTTCAGATTAGTTCAACAGTGAACATTCTTTACAAGGAAAGAAGCATTTGGAATTTTATGCCATTAATGTGCATGCTAATGTGTGTATATATGCATACAAGCAAAAAGCAAGGAAATAAATTTTAAAATGTCCTTTGTATTAAAACAGTTCCTTCTAGAATTGCAGTGACTCACAACCATTACAGCCACTGATTTTCTCCTCATCCCAAATTAGATGTTTGTCTCTTAGGTCTCTCCTTTATTATTGTTGGCCCTTAGCACCTTGAGACACTCACTGCCCATGGGCTGTAAAGGGTCTGAGCTATACTGTCTATTTCAGTAGGTATCATTAAGATCTTACTTTAGTAGATACTAATACTTATTCGATTTAGTAACAATATAATATCTAGAGGCAGAGACTCATAACTGTTTTAATAAGAGAGTCTTAATTTTCTTTTTCCTTGTTTGTTTTTAATGAATTCAAATCTTACCTTCTATCCACTAGAGGCCCCTTACTAAATATTCAGTCCACACTTTCTAAAGGCCTCACATTTAGCCAATGGCATGATTTTCCCATTATCAATCATTCATTCAAAGACTTTTACTTGGAACTTCTGTTTATCTTTGCATCATGGGAAGGCTATAGAAGTGAGAATAAACTGTTTATATTTTCTTACTTTTTTTTCTTTTATACTAGACATTCTTTTATGCCATAAAGCTTATGCACTCCTCACAGAGCCAAGTAAGTAGGTACCTCAATTGGTGTAAGCCTCTTCATAGCTGCCCCAGTTTTTGACAAAGTCCTTTTCTCAATGCTATTTTGATTCTCTTCTCATGCTCATGAATTTAAGATTCAAACTATCATTCCAACTGTACTCAATATGATAAGGTAAATGACACTGAAAGAAAAATTTTTTCTCCTAAAAATCTTGCTTGGTTAACTGGGCCACTCAATATTTGCATAGTTAACTCACAATTCCTATTCCTCTGTTTCACATGCCAGTCATACATGGATTCTTCCCGTACAGAGGCAGGAAGTCTACAAAGAACAACTCTGCTCACTGATGGACAGAGATAAGCCCCCGGAAGCCCTTTCACTTAGGGAAATACCTCAAACTGGCATCCCTTAACCCTCCACTATTTATTTGTCCAGAATAGTGAGCAGTAATCTCTGAAGAGTCTGGCACAATGCTAAGAACAACTGCCTTCT
The DNA here is from genome assembly GCA_963573385.1 of Cacajao melanocephalus. Taxonomy (NCBI): domain Eukaryota; kingdom Metazoa; phylum Chordata; class Mammalia; order Primates; family Pitheciidae; genus Cacajao; species Cacajao melanocephalus. The sequence goes on along the minus strand of CAUYLG010023379.1, from coordinate 6,047 downwards.
GCCCCTGCCGTACTAGTATTGAGCCTGTATGCCATGTTTGAGTAGTCCTTGCCACTAAGACCAACAGAACCCTGACACCTTCATATCCTATTCCCTACATATTGTTAACTTTCTTGCTTACTAGTTCAAGGTAAAACCCACTCACTGGCCCTGATTATAAAAGTTGCCCAAGAATAACAGTTGTGTTTGAAATAGGAGCCCCAAGTCCGATTGAATCAGCAGTCCCAAATGTATGTCCACACTTAGCATATCCCCAAATGCAGTATTGCACTTTTGTTGTGTCCAAGAATATCTTCAAAATGAATTTATTTGCATAAATGAATCGTGCCTTATTACTATTTGTATCTTTTCATAGTGATTTGCACGTGATTTGGATATAGTGGAGAATTCATTTATATTAATAGATAAATTCACACAACAAAATTGCACTTTGTCAAAATTGACAGACCTCCCTGGCTGCATTAGAAAAACTTCAGCCTCCCTGCCCCTTATTTTTCCCTTGAATTGAACTTAGTCATGTCTCATTCAAAATTCCTGGAAATTTTCTTATTATTGCCTGATTTTAATTTCCTCTGTACTAAGAAAGCAGATAACTAAAATTTCTTAGAATTTGTGCAAAGTTAAATGGCACTCCAAGAGTTTGTGGGATTTTCTCCTGTAGATTAAAAAAATGTAATTATTGTTGAGCTTTGACATGAAGGTTTTGGGTGCTGATGAGACATCACATTGCTGCTTCTTTTGCTGTTGCTATTTTCTTTCTCCATGTCCTTGCCTTTTCCCCTTCTCCTCCTTATTTTGCTTCCTCTTCTTCTTTTTGAGTTGACTACTATGCTTAAATGTTATGAAGCTGATGGAAATTTAAATGTATACTTTCAGAAATATGTGCCTTTACCAATTGATCAGAAGATCTCATGGAAACAACAGTATTATCACAAGACTAACATAGAGGTGAGGGTCAGGAGTTACGAATATAGAAGCTGCATATATCTAAGTATCTAAACTGGTAAACTCAGAATAAAAAATTCACTTTTTTAGTGTAATATATTTTCTCTGTTATCTCTGCTTCCTATATGGGAATGAATGAAGACGATAAAATATCCTGTAAGTGATACTCAGTTATTTTCATAGCAGTTTCATTACATCTAGCCATTGAAAAAGGAAGAAACTGAGCCCTAGGGACATGTAATGACTTGACAAAGGTCATTTTAGCAGTAAATGACATAGAAAAGAGTGGTTCCCAGAGACCTGACCTCTCAATCCTGCCTCACCATTCTCTACCATTCTACTTTCCCCTGATACTGCCATAAATGCTTATGTTATTTTAATGATGACAAAACAACAGCAACACTTTTACTCTGTCCTTTAAAAAATATTGTTATTTTCTCAAATGGATTGTCTATTTCCAATAAATACTAGTACTAATGAAGTGAACATTTCCTAATAGATACACACATACAGGCCTAAAAATTTGTACATTGGGTTTGCCCTACTAAACCTAGTGTTTTGCTTCTTTGATCTTATTAAGATTGTAAAGATTTCAGGTTTTAATCCCATAGAAAATAAAAAGAGGAAGAAGAAAGAAAAGAAGAGAGGAATAGAGAGGAAGAGTGAAAAAGGATGACAGAAAGGAAAGAAAAGAAAGGAAAGAGAGAAAGAAAGAGAGAGGGAGGGAGGGAGGGAGGAAGGAAGGAAGGAAGAAAGAAAAAAGAAAGAAAGAAAGAAAGAAAGAAAGAAAGAAAGAAAGAAAGAAAGAAAGAAAGAAAGAGAGAGAACTGGAGAAAGAAGGGAAGGAAGGAAGGAAGGAAGGAAGGAAGGAAGGAAGGAAGGAAGGAAATTTAAAAAGAAGAAAGAAAATAAGGAAATCGAATTTCTATTTCTAGGTCCTTGAGGAATTGCCACACTGTCTTCCACAATGGTTGAACTAATATACACTCCCACCAACAGTGTAAAAGTGTTCCTATTTCTCCACATCCTCTCCAGCATCTGTTGTCTCCAGATTTTTTAATGATAGCCATCCTAACTGGCGTGAGATGATATCTCAATGTGGTTTTGATTTGCATTTCTCTAATGACCTATCATGAGGAGCATTTTTTCATATGTTTGTTGGCCTCATAAATGTTTTCTTTTGAAAAGTGTCTGTTCATATCCTTCTCCCACTTTTTGATGGGTTTGCTTGTTTTTTTCTTGTAAATCTGCTTTTGTTCTTTGTAGATTCTGGATATTAGCCCTTTGTCAGATGGGTAGATTGCAAAAATGTTTTCACCTTCTGTTGGTTGCCAGTTCACTCTAATGATTGTTTCTTTTGCTGTGCAGAAGCTCTGGAGTTTAATTAGATCCCATTTGTCTATGTTTGGCTTTAGTTGCCAATGCTTTTGATGTTTTAGTCATAAAAAATTGCCTATGCCTATGTCCTGAATGGTTTTGCCTAGGTTTTCTTCTAGGGATTTTATGGTGTTAGGTCTTATGTTTAAGTCTTTAATCCATCTGGAGTTAACAGAAATTCCATTTGCCCCAGCAATCCTATTACTGGGTATATACACAAAGGATCATAAATTGTTCTATTATAAAGACACATGCACACGTATGTTCATTGTAGCATTGTTTACAAAGACCTGGAACCAACCCAAATGCCCATAGATGATAAACTGGACAAGGAAAAAATGGCACATATACACCATGGAATACTGCACAGCCATAAAAAAACTATGGGTTTATGTCCTTTGTAGGGGCATGGATGAATCTGGAAACCATCATTCTCAGCAAACTGACACAAGAACAGAAAATCAAACACTGCATGTTCTCACTCATAGGTGAGTGTTGAACAATGAAAACACATGGTCACAGGGAGGGGAACATCACACACTGGGGTCTGTTGTGGGGCTGGGGGCTAGGGGAGGGACAGCAGAGGGTTGAAAGGTTGGGGAGGGATAACACTGGGAGAAATGCCTGATGTGGGTGAGCAGGGCTGGAGACAGCAAACCATCATGGCATGTGTGTACCTATGCAACAATCCTGCAAGATCTCCACATGTATCCCAGAACTTAAAGTCCAATACAAAAAAAATTGTAGGTATCTCTTCCTCAACTTTTCTTATCAGCATTTGGAGATAGTATAGTCGGAAAGATCATTGAATGTTAGAAGAGCTGTATCTATGCAAATGTTTTAAAAATTGTTAAAAGTGATGCTGATGCAAATACATGATATGTTATTACATAAATACTGTGTTTCTAAAACCTTTATGCAAATATTAATATTAGAAGAGTCTTTGAAAATCTGCAGAGTAATAGAAAGTAAAGATTTACTGCAACCATGTGACTCAATTAAACATGATCTTTGTGTTTAAATATTTAAAAACACACTTCTAGATTAAGACTCTAAATGGTACTTTATAATGACAGATTTTTATGTAATTAAAATAACTGTATAGAATTAAAATATGCCACCTCATTACTGACTGCAATTGAGGAAGTGAATAAAAAAAGAGCATTCGTTAGCTATATACTATATTTTGTTATGTCTTCAACTTGGATGGTAATTCAGTTAACTTTTATAGTAGAGGAAACTTACATTAGATTTTTCTAAAATAGTTTTGTAGAATGCTCTTTGAAAAAGAAGCCCAGCAATTTATTCAAATCCATTGCATACCACTGCAAATCAATCTGGTCTCAATTTTTTTTTCCAGAAGCTGCTTTAGTAGCCAGTTTTGAGCATGCTCTGAAAGGTCAGGACAGGTGTAACCAGGCAGCACTCCTTCCTCTAGCCAGGTCCACATGCCTCTCACCATATCCTCTGGGCTCCCTTGATAATGCAGAGTGGAAGGTTTAAGAGAACACACTCTATGCTCACATAGACAAATGCTGGAAATAAGGGAAAGACAATACCTGTGAGGCTACCCTAGGCCTGGAGGGAATTGATAAGTGCATGCTCCTTGCTTGCCAAGTCTTAGAGTTCTAAAACTCATTTCATAAGCCATCTCAGAAGATGCCAGATAAAGCTAGCACTAGTTACTCATAACAACACATTTGCAATAAAAATCTTATTAGTTATTGTTTTGGTTATCTTTTTTTTCTACTCTTTGGATTCCTCATACCTGCTCCCTGAGATCATTTCCCAAATATATAATCTGTGCTTTTGGGAACAATACAGGCTAAGATGTGAGTATAGATACTTTAGCAAGTACTGTATCTTCCTCAATTAATTCACAAAGTGCTTTAAAAACATATTGGAGGCTCTGAGAAGCCCTGCAGTAAACAGACCTCTTTAACTTTGTGAATCCCAGAATTTCTTGAAGTTAGTTGACCACAGACCCTTACTTTGCCATATAACACCTATTCATATCTTAGCACTTTGGGAAACATTGACCTAAAGATGAGTAATGAAATTCTAGTTTTAAAGCAGAGTTACCATTAGACAGGGCCTAGCTCTGCTAGTATTTCAGCTTTTTATCAATCACATAAAAATATGGGGAAAACTTATCCTGTTTCTTACCCTCTGCTGTGAACAATCCTCTTACATAGTCTAGACATTCATATTCAAGGCTGTAATTCAAAGGGCTGATGATTCTGATTTCAGCTGTTATTGCCTGCCTCTTATAATTCAATAAAGATGGTAATTTTTTAGATTAAATAAAAATTAATCAGTAAAATGAATGCTTAATGATTATGATATGTAAGGCATTGTTGAGAGTTATTTAAAAGAGTAAGATCATTTCTTCCCACAAGAAGCTTAAAAATTTCCACTGAGCATGTACCCAGCAGTGGAATTGCTGGATCATAAAAGTTGTTCTACTTTTAATTTTTTGAAATCAGTGTCTCAAATAGATATCTGCATTCCTGTATTCACTGCAGCATTATTCACAATACCCAAGACATAGAAATAACCTGTGTCCATTGCTGAATGAATGGATAAAGAAAATGTGATGTATACACATAATAGAATATTGTTCCATCTGAAGAAAGATGGAAATCCTGCAATTTCTGACAATATTGTTGAACCCGGAAGACGTCACGCTGGGTGAAATAAGCCAGCCACAAAAAGACAAATATTACATCATCTAATTTTTATTTAGAATCTAAAAAAGTCAAACTCATAGAAGCAGAGGGTAGAATGTTGGTTGCCAGGAACTTGGGGGGTGATGGTGGGAGAAATGATATATTGATCAAAGGGAACAGAGTTTCAGATATGCAGAATAAATACATTATGGAGATCTAAAGTACAACATAATGACTATAGTTAATAATACTTATTATAGACTTGAAATTTGCTAAAAGAATAGATCATATGTGTTCTCATCACATCAGACCCTTTTTGAACAGTAGCTTAAGTGTGGGCACACACATATGTAGTTTCTAGATCCATTGTTCAGAGACCAGAATTTTACTACAGGGAGAAGACATACTACTTTGTCTCTAGCCTATAGATAAACATTTGCTACTTTCAAATCCACACAATTTTTTAAATTAATTTTTTTGGTATCTTTAGCTCTATTTTAAACAGTGTGAAATAAGATAGGAAATGATTAAGCTAAAGGAAAAAGAAAGATAAGATTATTTATTGTGAAATTAAAAAAAGTGTCAGCTGTCTTATTCTTACTTGAGATGCTGTTTGAATGCAGGAGTACAATTAAAAGAACTTTTAAATAGCAAAGAATAAATCTTTTATGAAAAATATTTCTAAAATTTTTGTTAAATGTGGGCTACTGAATAAAACACATTGAATCTTTGAATCACATTGACAAAATGGTAGTTTTATGTATGAGAAGTTTCTAAATTAGGTTTCTGGACTTTTGGGAGTATAACTCAAACTTTTTGGCATCCCCAGTGTCCTATAAGCATATTTTTCATCTATTTAGGTTTCGAGTTTTGATAGATAAGCATTAGCAAGTATGATTAGTTTTTTTATTTTTATTTTTATTTTTTTTTTATTTTTTGAAAGAAAGGAAAAGAGAGGAAAGAAAGGGAGAGTGAAAGAAAGAAAAAAAAAGAATGTACGAGAGAAAGAAAGAGGAAGAAAAAGAGGGAGAGAGAACAGGATTCTTGTTCTACTGC